>JAJNLL010000056.1:0-244299 GCA_023089105.1 Lasiodiplodia citricola | reverse complement strand
GGGGAGAGACAGGCACGGTCGGGGCGACAAGACGGAAATTTTGATTTAGGGAAGTTCATGACCTCCACGGGTCTGGGAGGTGTTTTATCGGACTTAACGGCTGGTTTTTTTGGTCGATTTTGACCCTCCTCACTATTGGAGCAGGCATATGGTGAAGAGAAATAATTTTCATTGATGTACATACATCTCAAGGGATATGTTAGGTAGATGCTTGGGTCGCTTCTTGATCTACTAGGGCCTCAGGGTCATCATGTTCTTAAAACATAGATATTAACCCCACTAATAAAACAGCCGGGCGTAGCCTCGGGTCTTTTGAAGCTTCTTCAACCAAAAAAGAATAGCAAATTTGCTCACTCCCTCCAATCAAAACACATCCAAGCAAGTACTGATCTCAAGCGAGTGCATAAGAAGATGGTAACAGAGATCGCAATTTGAACCGCGCGTAAACTCAAGCGGCCTCCTGGGGTCTTTTGCGAAGAAATGGGGATTTAAGATCGATTAATCAAGCAATTTTGCTTATGCTTGAGTTAGTTGAATGCTTCGCAAGCGCTTGCAGGTTGAATTGCTATTGGAATAGGCTTAACATTGTTCATCTCACATCTTTTAGCCGGTTAAAATTTTCGGGAGATAATCTACCAGGAGTCCACTACACATACTACGCATCTAGCAGGTATACACCCTTGATTCGACGTCATTGCCGCTTCTAGTCGGGCGGGCAGATCTTATTTGGAAGCGTAAGCGCTTGACCTTGGCAACTCAACAAACAGCCATTTTCGGCCGCTTACAAGCCTCTTGATTGATCTCTTGATAAGCCATTTGCACCCGTTTCAAGCCCTAGATGGTGTGTCTATCATGTCCATCTATGATTCAGACTTCGTTACTTTCCTATGAAGACGACATTGACCGCTGCAAAGGCGGACGCGACCGCAAAGACCTCAACACGCCTAACGGATGCTAACCAAGTGAGAAGGAATGCCAGGACAAAATTGAAAACAGCAATAAGCACCAAGCTGAGCTTCCGCACTTTAACCTCCTCAACACTTTGTAAAGCCAACATTGACACGACCGGAAGCACCGCAGCAAGCCCACTAGTCAATACAAATGTCCAACGGTAAATATCATCATCTTCGAACGCCACGTCTAGGCGTTGCCGTCTTTGCGCCCTCTCCTCCTCGTTGTATAGTCTTCTACGGACCCAGAGGATGACCCATCTTGTCAAACGGTCGGGCTCGGCGCGTGGCCGCAACGTTATGAGATCGTCTTTGAGAGGGGTGCTGTCGTTTTCAGATTTGGCCCGGTATATGAACCTATCCTTGCCTGTCAGAGCTCCGCCACCTTCCATTTCTTTTGATTCAATGTACTCGCGTATGGCGTTGAAATCGTAGATGTCGGGCTTATTGGCAGAAAGGATCGTCATCAATTGAATGAGTGCTTCGTCTGGGCCATCATCAGTCATAAGAACGCCGGTTGTACAATGTTTGCACTTACTGTACTTCTGAAGCTTCTGCTGGATTTTCTGCGTGATGTGCCACTGGACAGAATCATCGTGCTCATCCGGGTCCATGTCTTCGCTTCCAGATTTCTGTAACATCCACCAGTTTCTGGTATATGTCCACCTCCGTCCTTGATCATTCTCTTCTGTGGTGGCGTCTTCTGCTTGTACCTTGAGGAGCTGATCTTCTAGACTTTCGATTTCGGCTTGCATGTGCAGCAGATTTTGAATATTGAGGGCGGCGAAACTCCTAAAGATGGATGCTGCAGGCATGCACGCCATCCTCTCCGCGAGCCTGGGATAACCCACTGGAGGCCCATTTTGCGCATCCCTCACATAGTGTGCTGTTGTCGTTCCATCCCCCGCTGGGACTGTTGATGATCTCTGTTCTGATTCCAATTGGGCTTCTTGTTGCCTTGCGGTTGACTCTGCGATGGGACGGCCTGCGGTGGAGGGGTCTGTAGTAGTCGATTCTGGTTCCATTTGTGCTGATTCTGTTTGTGTGGATATAACAACAGCTGACGGTGTGAGTCCTGTAAAGGTTGACGACGGTGTGATCGCTGATGTTTCCGCAGAAGGTACTACCATAGCTGCCTCGTCGACTTGTTCTGGTTCTGACGTATTCCTCAGAGAGTCTTCCATCATTCCATCTCCGTCTACTGTTTTGGACGCCGGGGTGGTAATGCGCTCTTGAGCGATTGATGTTTCACGGTGAATTGTACTTTGCCCCTCTTTCCTAGGGAGCTCTTGACTTGAAGGGGTAGCAGGAGGAGTTGTATCAGATGTAGTTGTGTCAGAATGAATTTGTGTGGAATGAGGCGATATTTCCGCGAGTGGGATCGCTGACTCTCCTTCAACTGATTGCATAGTCTTAGGGTTTCCGCATGTTTGAGATGAGCCCCGTTCAGTAATTTCGCCAGCAGAAGCATGGTATGGTTGTGGTGAGGGGCCCTCACCTGCGTCTTCATAGATGGGAAGCACTGGACCAGATGGAAGCACAATATCCCGCAGTCTCTCCATGCCGTTTGAACAGAAGCGTTTAAAGTAAGGGAGTGTGACTATGACCCAAGACCCTCCACTCAGCAGTATGAGCCATACTTGACCGGATAAATACAGTACTGTTCTTTTCAGCCTCACGACCTTCATATCAACACTCCATAGCACCCGCTACCTGCAAAAAGTACGTGCATGCAGCATGCGAGGCGATAATTATGCCTCGACGGAGAATGGCGCTCGCCACTGAGCTTCAGCCCACAGGTCTAACAGTAGCACGATTACAGCGCCATCGGAAACAGTACGCCGTGGTTGCGCGTTTCACAGCCGTGCTGACCCTTTTGAAGCGCCTCTGTGTGCAATGATTTGCTCATTTGACGTGGCAGACGCCATAATGGACTGGAATCAAATCCATAGACCCATACTGATCACTACATACGGAGGTGTAAGACATTCATGACTGGTAACGCGAAATAGAGAAGAGAAACCTCAGTGAATATCAAGTTTATAGCTCTGTCTTCACAGTATGGATTTCGTGATAACCATAGGAAATTCCTACAAAAAGAAAATTCGTTAGATGGGCCGTTGAGCAGTCAAGTGTGGATGGATATTCAATCCGAAGGGGGTGGGGGGATGGGACACTCTTTGCTGGATGGCACGAACACTGCCACCTCAAATACGCTGTGTAACCACACATAATCCAGCTGATACGTTGCCTCACACGTAATCAGAACACGCATGTACGCCTTGTTTTTGTCCGGTAGGCTCAGCTCCGTGGGGTGCTACAGCTCCGTCACCCGACACTGCCTTCGACAATAATATGTGGTGAGCCATGCATCATACATACCCACTAGGGCGCTTCGTCAAGGCAATGCATGTAAGCCACTTGGCTATACATGAATCCAGTGGAGAGGAGCCGGGGAGATGGAGTCTAAGAAGCTGCGCATTTTGTAGTGCGAAAGGTCTCGTCCTAGATGCAAACCATCAGACCAAGTGCCATCACAATTTTGCCTCGTGGAATGAAATCTAATAAGCGTGGCGAGAAAGGTTGGGCAATCCCGAAGGACTAGAAAACGTTGGCCGGTCGAGCCCCCGATCTTCGCTTCCGCTCCCGCCCAATAGGCGTTGAGACCTCCTTTCCCAGTGCTACCTACTGCATCCGCATGCGTCCTGCGGCTTCCCACGCTATCATGCACAGCCCTCATCAAGTGCGCCTTGCCGCAGAAACATTGCCTGTGACTAATCATGGAGTAACAAGCGCTGCTAGCGCGCCTCTTTGGGATCGGCTTGCGGCCTCCTTAAGATCAGCTTGCGGCCTCCTTGAGATCAGCTTGCGGCCTCCCTGTACGACCTGTCTTGATCGTAAGGTATCATACATCTTTGCCGGGCTTTCAGCAGAGGCCCACCTGGCTTTAAAACACCACATACTGTCGTCTATCTCTCGCTCCCTCTCACTTTTGGAGCTTGTATGCTCGATATGACCATACCCCTTCATCTTCGATTACAATCATGTGTATGTGCGTTCGGTTACCACTTATACCACCTACTTGCGCCCGTTCTGCAAAGCTAATCTTATACACAAACCAGTCCCAACCACCAGCGTGCGGAGTCCAACTTACCAGAGGGGCTTCTACAAGGTTGAAAGTCGCAACCGTTGCGGAAAACAGCAGACACTGTAGCCTGGTAAGCCAGAAGACGACAAAGGAGCTGCAGTGTGAAATCGCCACACATCATACAACATTGCGGCTACAAGGTTTCGATCTGAAAGTGATAGGGACTGTGTCTCTAGACTGGAGGCTCGAGGGGTCTTCTGAGAAAGAGCACAATCAGTTCTGGGTCTTAGCAGATCCAGACCCGCCTTTCGATATTGCGTTCTCAAGGGAAATTGCACGACGGCACAACATCTTACGACGCCGAGTAGGTCTCCATAATTTTGTCGGGAAGAAAAACATTCCAGAGCATGAATCGCATAGCTGACACTGATCAAAGGAGAGCTGGATCCGACGTCTCTTCCTGTGGTTACGAAACCAATGTTTCAGAGAAGCAAGAGCATCAACGCGATCGAACTTGAGAATAGCAGAAACAGATAACTCCGAACCTTCCGCCGCCTTCGGCCACGCAGAAAGGCAACGAACAGACACCATGAGCCTCTATTCTCAGTATACTGAGAAGAGCCGTTGATCATTTCCAACCAGGGCTCACACTTGGTAAGACATCTTGCCAAGACGATCAAGACGCCGCGGGCAGCGTCTTGTCAAGGCTGGGGGTACCCCCGGTTTGTCTTGTCTTATCTTGCCAAGTAGGAGCCCTGTTTCCAACTGAGTTGGAAAAGTGAGATGCATCGGTCATGAGCAGTCGCTACTCGTTGGTTACGTACGATTACGTACTTGTACATCCAGTGAATCCGCTGAACGGAAAGATATGTTGATCCTCCTCGTTTAATAGCGGGTTTGGTTTAGGTCATAGATAGTTTCAATCACTCAACAATTATCCAAAACTTCCATACGGATGCTGATAAATGCAGCAGTATGAGAGCTGACGGACGCAATGGACACCATTCCAGAGCAGAATTTGCCATCATGAAACACGTCAAAGTAAGCAGACACCAGACCGAAAAGTTCATGTCCTTTTTTCTTTAAGTTCGGCAGCGCATGCCCCTCATTACGAGCTTCAAAGCCTTTCTTATGCTGCATTTGTGAACCGAATGCGGTGCTGGCGTTAAGGTGAAGTAGGCGTGCCGGTTTATGTCATCGCCTTGTGGAGGAATCTGCATATTTTAAGACCGTGAAATATACCCCAACCGTCATGACAGATATATCACACGCCATTTATGAGGACAGTTCAACTTGTCAGAACCTCAGTGGTTCTCTTTTGCTTTCAAAAAAAAAGTTTCCAAGTTGAATGTGGTGATGAACATTTCGGTCCCCAAAAAGCGCATGGAAGGAAATACGGGAAATACCTAGAAAAATAGACACTTGAGCCTTAGAGACATAGCTAAGCACAACCAATCAGAACTATTCGGAAATTATGGCTATCCTTTCTACTTCATTGGTGGTCCGACATAGTCGCCCAAGAAAAGGCGCTCTCCCGACGGTCTGGAATCCGATTTCTGACCCAGCTCCAAGCCTGATCATCTTCATTATTCGGATACCTGTGTTTTAGTCCAAGACAGCGCTTTAAATAACCTAGAACACAAGTCTCTTTAAGTACAGTATTATTTCCCTGCTTTCTGCTGACTTGACGCAAAGTACTTAGTGTTTGGTCTACTATTAGCTCACTTAAAATAAATCCCGGCAGATCCTGACAAACTCAGAAGACCGCGCACATGAGGTATTCATGGAGCTATACTCTTCCAAAACTTTATGAGTCTCATTCCGGACGTATAAGTGCTATGAAGAAAGAAGCGGCTCACTAATCCGCCAACCTAGTCCTAGGGAAAAAGTGAAAGAGATTTATTGAATGCTGAATAACCACAAAACACACGGATCTTGTTGTGGTAATGAATTTCAAATTACATCGATCTGCTTTGTAGATGCTAATTCCTGACTAGGAGCACTTAGCTTTTGAAGCGGTCTTGTCGAAGTCCTCAAGTTAGCGGGGTTGACTGTTATTCTGGCAGGTTCACGTTGTCTGGCCTCGGCAAAATGGATTGACTCATCGGGCTTCAGCTACAATTGCACCTCTACATATTATCTCCCACCCAATGTCAAGTCTAGCATATTCACAGAGAAAACACGCTTGACTATAATTCCGATCTCGATGCACAATGCTGTGTGTAGTGTCCGCTCATACATTCAGAGGCGGGCAATAACAGTAATGACTAAAATTCAGGCAAGTTTGCTACCTTTCGCAATCATATCAGGCTGCAGCCTCGGTAATATGCATAATTATCTAATAACGCTCTACATACTGTACGTAACACCGTTTTACATCCCTGTACATCCGTCAAGAGAAGCGCGCCCAATAAGGAACATCAAAGCTAACCACCGTTCTTCCCTTATCTGTTCGAGCAGGCAACCACTCTATTGGTAAAGTAGTGCAATCTGGCCCTGAAACTTACCACCATGCCAGCCTCGTTGGACTACAATAATCATCTGCATGGCAGCAAGATAATTAAAAGACAGGTTGAGATCAACGACAAATTCTCAAGTCGGAACTCCTTGCTATCAAGCTCATTGTTGGAACTTTTGTTCGAGAAACTTTTCTCCATTTCCTACTTCGTTATCTTCGTTTATATTTTGCAAGGAGAGAAAGAAGGGAGAGGACATGCTCTTATGTAAGACCTTGTGAGAGCAGCGCACATGTCCGCCCAAGAAAGGGCCCCACTTCCATTCTCCACCCTCGTCGTCATCAGTAGTATCTCGTTATCCGGCCATTTTCATTGATGTCTGATGTCCCCCCTTCCATGCAATCCATCTTCGTCCTCTCAAATCCCTCAGAGCAAGCTCTTAATCGTCTGCCCAGCCTCCCACGTCTCACCACCCTCGAGCGTGGTCCACTGCTTGACGGCGCCGGCCTCGACGCACACCATGGTCTTGTAGCCGTCGTCGGGGCCGAAGTCGCTCATGGCGGCGGCCTTTTCCTTCCACGGGTTCCAGACGACCGTGTCGGGCAGGTTGTCGCGGACGACGTCGTAGCGAGGCTTGCCGTCGACGAGCACCGACGTCGTGCTCTGCGGGATGGCGCTATAGACGCGGTCCGTCTCGCCGGCGATGGTCAGGTTGGCCTCGGCCTGCGTGTGCGTGCTGGCGTTGAGCACCTTGTCCGTGTACGAGACGCCGAGGAGGCCCGTGATGCTGGTCTTGGTGATGTCCTGCATTGTTGGGGGAAAAAATTACAGTCAGTTTTCACGATTTCATTCCCTGAATTAAGCTCAAACCTCCGGAATGCTGAAGGAGGAGGGGTAGAAAGCCATTGAACACTCACCGCAATGCTCAGGTATGTGTGCATCAGGACCTGAAACTCAAACGGCTGCTGGCCCTCGTTGCGCACGTTCATGACAGTCTGCAGGCTGCCGGGGCCCAGGGTGACGCTGTACACCAGGCCGAAGTCGTGCGGCCACGCCTTGCGTGCCTCGGCGCTCAGGTTCGACGAGTACAGGCCGAAGTCGAGCTTGACGCAGTCGTCCGACGGCGCGCCAGACTTGGCCGCGCCCGACTCGGACGTGCTCTTGCCCAGGAACTCCCACCGCGACGAGCGCGCGAAGCCGTGCTGCGAAAGCGCCGACGTCGCGTGGTCAGCGGGCGGGGGACCGAAGACCTATTGCCGTGAGCTCAGAGTCAGCTTCACTTTCCCTCCCCCTCAGAGATAAAAAGGTATGGAGTCCAGAAAAATAATAATAACGTACCGGGAAGACGACGGGAATGCCACCCCTCACGGGCTTGGAGCCGTCCAGCACAGCCTTCTCGCTCAGCCACAGGTTGTCGCTGCCGTCGGCGTTCTTCCACGAGATGACGGTGGCGCCGTACAGCATAACCTCGACGCTCTCGCCCGTCGGCAGCCTGGCCGTGATGCGCGAGCTGTCATCGCTGATCTCAACGACGGGCTGCGGCGCCGTCGACTTGGCTGCCGCCACGTTGGGCAGCTGCGGCTTGTGCGAACGCTCGACCATTGTTGTTCCTTGTTGCTGGAGAGGCAAGTGGTTGTGATACTGGTGGTCTGCGGGATGCGGCGGTTTTGGTGGGGCGGATGTGAGAGGTTGAGGGAGGAAAGGTCCAGGTCTGATCGGCCGGAGGGAAGGCGCACGTCTATGTACAAAGGCCACGGGCTGGTAGCAAAGGATAATTGGAGAGCCTGAGGCGCAGTTGGCGGTGAAGAGAGAGAGAGAGAGGGCGTCGGTTGGAGGTTGACGCGGTGGTGATGGTAGGTGCGGTGGTGGATGAAGCTGGATCGGCGAAGGAGGGGCAGCACGCCGTATCGCGTGCGGCGCCAGTGCCATCCCCGCGCCGCCAGGGTGAAGCACCAAGCATCGCACCCCGGTTTCAGTCTCACATGTCTTCTCGCTTGCTGACCGAGCCATTGCCCAAACTGGCCATCACTCAGCCCGGGCCGCACTCTGCTGGAGGCGCTTCATGCGTGCTCTTTGTGCCTGACCTTGAGCTTCGTCGCGGGGGATAAATGATGTCATGCCTGATCGCCCTTCTCCTTTGCCATCACGCTTCGGCACATGGCACAAGTCGCCAAGTCATGTGTATGTACCAGTTCCAAATCCGTTGATTTATGAGGCCTGTCCATCGGCCAGTCTGTGCAACTACATCAAGTGGTCCCGCCGTCTATCATGCATGCTGTGTCCCTTTTTGTCCCCCGGTATGACTCCGTAAACAATGCAACCTAAGAACTCCCTGACGGCCCATCCCCCCGTTGAGCCGCCGCATTCACCTCGCGTTTGACCTCCAGCATGAGCTTGTCGATCTCCGTTAACTCCTCCTGGCCCAGTACTACCTTTTTGCAATCCGCTAGCAGCCGTTTGAATCGTTGAATTATGCTCTGAGGCTGAACCTTCGGCCTCTGTGAAATCTCGTCTCCATGTGTTGTAGAACCTTGGCTTGCACCCGGGTGTAGCTCTTGCTGACCCGCCTGCGTTTCATGTCCTGCCGTGCCACCTGTGCTTTCCTTATCATCGTATGATCTTTTTCGCTTTTTCTCGCCCTTTGCCTGACCTCCTCCACTTCGTCGTCTTCCACGTGCGTCCTCTGTCGATTCTTCCGTCTGCACAAAGCTTGTTCGGGGTGAAGAGTGATTGCTCACTGCAGCAAAGGATGGCGTGTTAGATGCCTGGCTCGACTTCCTCGAGCCCCGGCCCTTTCTTCTCTTGCGTGCTGGTGCCTCTTCGATGATATCCGTCTTATGGCCGGTCACATCTGTCGTCTCGTTCTCGTCCGGCTCCGTCGTTTGTGACTTGGAAAGTCTTGACTTCCTTGTACGTGATGGCGCAAGCGCCGGTTCAGGTGCTGCTCCTGACAATCTCGGGGAAGCCCTTGGAGAGGGAGATGCCCGTTCTGTGGGCCTCGCACCCTTCCTGCGCTTTGGTTCCGAGGTTTGCTGAGAGGGCTTATCGTCAACATCTTTAGGAGAGCTAGCCATAGCATCGACCATCTGTTCGTCCATGCTGAAACTATCCACTTGAATGTTGCTGAGTACGCTCTCATCGCTGTCTGAATCAATCGTAGCGCGCTGGGCACCTTCGGGTGGCTGCTTGGAGGACGAAGCTTCATCTTTCTTCAGCCGCTTCTTTGCCTTGATCTCGTCGAGAGTAGTCAGCGACTTGCGCTTAGTGTGGGACTTGGATTGTTTCTTGTTCGATTTTCCAGAAGACTTCGGCGTTTGCTGTTTCGCCTGCGTTGACTTCTTCAAATCGTTGTGCAGTCCAGCAAATGAATCCTCTACCATTGTCTCATCAATAGGGCCCTTGGATAGAGCCGGCGGAGGCAGAGATCTGGTTTTGCCAGGAGAACATCGAATTGGAAGCTCAATAGACGAGCTGTCCTTTTCAGTGGGAGACAGTTCGTCTTGAGCTTCATCCACGTGGATGGTGTTGCGGACCGTTTCCGAGAACGAACCAGCAGTTCCTTGCGGGAGATCCGTGGTCATGTCATCGAAAGAACCGATATCCTCGTCATACTCGGGTATATCTTCGTCAACAGTCGTATCGTCGGGTAACACCTGCTTTCTGGTAGAAGACCAGGTTCGACTTTCACGAAGTGCTTGAGCAATCACCTCGTTTTCAAGCTGTTGAGATACCTCCTCATCGATTTCAGAGCTTGGTAGGTCTGATTCGTTGCCATCGTCAGATACCGATGACGACGAAGTAGGTCGTTGCACCTTGTCAACGCGGGAGTCGGAGAGATTTGATACATCACCCACAAGCTGGGCGACTACATCTTCATCAAGCTCCTCCTCCAAACCACCATATCGCTGCCCCATGGCACCCTCGACATTCTGATTAGGCGCCACAAAACTGTCTTTGATGACACTAGGGTCGGCTGGCAGGTCGTTCTCATCGTCTACACTAGGCGGAGACGATGGTATGTTTGTGTCGAAAAGATGCTCTGCAGCCGAGGATGTTACATAAGGCGCCACCAGGACGTTTTCGGCGTGGCCTTGTTTTCGCGTTTTCGGAGTTGGTGATGAGCTGGGGACATCTTGCTGTGCTCCGTACTCTTGGAGATTGAACAGTGGCGTAGACCTCGGCTCTTCGTCATCGACATTGTAGCCTCGGCCAGGCCTGCCGTACGCGGGCAGTTCTGAGCTTCTGCTCTTTAGCTGCCTCGGAGGGCTGGAGCTGATGTCAGGGAACATAGCCGCAGTATCATGCTGCCTCTCCCTGACTTCTCTCTGGTGATCAGTCAGCAACTGAGAGTCCACAGAATCTCCTCCCGTCGGAGACGATTCAATTGGCGCAAAGTCGATCTGAGAGTTGTCGTGGCGAAGCTTCGCTCTCGCTGTCGTGTTCGATGCTGAAGATTCCCGCGCCCGCCTACTTGATGTCGGATCTAATTGAGCAGGCGACGAGCTCGCGGCGTCCTGAAGTTGATGGATCAGGGAAGACCCGTGACTGTCGAAATGCAGAGGTTCCCGAACAATATCTTCTTGCGAATCCTCAAAGATCGGCACAGGTTCTAGTTCCTGCTTGATATCAGCGCCTGCTCCGAAGTAGCGTAAAATAATCTAGACTGATTTTGCTTACCTCATCACTTGGATCGTCGGGGAATTCAGGAAGCTCAAGGTCTACGATCGGCCTAAGCCTGCGCAAACCTTTCTCAACACTAGGCGGGTATTGGAGGTTAATTTGAGACCCGAAACTACTGTTCCACATCTCAATGGTTCTATTCACAATCCGCTGCCGCTCACTACGCAATCCAGCAGTGATCAGAGCCTCCAGGGCTTTCAGAAGCATGTTGTCATGCCGCGGTATTCTTTCCACCAGAGTCATGACGGTGTTCCACAGAGCGTATACCTAGACCTTGTCAGTGAGGAGTTCTTCCATTCAAGCGTTGGACGATAAGGACTCACCGCCTCCCGTCCCCCCTTTGCTGCATCTGTGTCACCCGCCAGTTTTCGTTCGGCATCTCTTACCCACACCGCAATTCCGTCCTGGATCTTGCGCAGCAGCACAGCTGTAGACGAGATCGGCCATCTTTGGAGTAGAGCACCAAGTGCGGCAGAAAACTCAATGACAAGATCGCCTCGGAAATTTTCCAAGCCTTCATAAGAACATTGTAATCGTGAAACAACCAATTTGTAGAATTGGTTGAACGGGTCAAAATCCGCTGGTCTCTGAGGGCCAGTGCTTACACCCCACAGAGCTCTGCGGGCTTGCTCTATCGTCTTACGATGTTTCGGATGTTCCGTGTGTTGGAGAAGTAAGGTTGAATACCGTGTTACAACATCGCCATTGGAATTGAGGGTAGGTGATTGCAGTCGCTCGGCTAGCGGCTCTGTAATGGCCAGCACAACAGCGGCGATACCAGCGCCGTCGCTGACCTCGCGTTGAATACTAGCCACAAATGCTTCGTAAAGCGAAGCAGCGACATTAAGGTTCTCTTCCGTGCCGTAGTTCAAGCCTCCAGCAAGGATTTCAAAAACAGAACTGTACTCTTCTCCGAGGGATTGGGAAGAGCGGTCAGTGGCTGTAGGAAGACCAGAATTCCGCAAACACAAGTCTGCGTGTTGAGCACAGTTACGCCAGACCCCTGATTTGAACACGTCGTTCGAAGATGAAGAGGATCTGTGTACATAATTCCGGAGGAGCTCGAGTTTGGACTTTCTTGATGGTTTTGCTTGGCAGCAGAGTCCAAGGAGCTGTTCTGAGAGCCATAGACGAGCGTCGATTTCGATTCCAGCAGGAGCACTGTTGGTGAATAGGTGAAGGAGATGTAGCAAGGGGGACTGCAGGGGTCCGCGGGAGTGAGATCTATGTGAGGGCGTTGGTGCAACTTCGAAGTCTCCGACAGGGTTACGCGATAATATAGGATCCGCAAAGGAGCCGGGTCCCAGCTGCTCCACCGCGGTAAGGACAACGAAAGCGAACTTTTCCATCCAAGTTTGACCGGAGTCATCATCTTGACGGAAGGACTTGGGATAATTCGCCCACAAGCGGTGAAGGAGGTTCATGATATGTGCGCAAGCTTCCTTGAAATCCATGGATGCCGTGACCTCCTTGCTGCCTGCTTCTGCTACTGTAGCCATGAGGGCTGTCCACATAGACTTTACTGGAGTCCCGGATGCGACCTCCTCAGAAGGAGAATTGCAGGTCCAGGGAGCCGATGCGAAGCAAAGCTCGAACGGCTGTAGAACGTTGCCTAATCTTTGGCGCGTCCATCTAGGATCCAGAGCGATGATATTTTCCAATGTGATCGTTGCCGATTCGACGGCCAAATTCTCCCTCCACAACTTGGCTCGGTTCCGCTTGAAGAGGGCCGTTAGAACCTTGCAGGCCATGACAGCACCCCTTCTGTCCTTTTTAATCATTGTCGGAAGGACCTCGACGACGAACTCTTGCCAATAGAGGTCTAATTGCTCAGCAGGCGCAGTTGGAGAGAGAGAGTAATACAGCAAATTGCAGTAGCTCGAGAACGCAGACCGCTTCATACGCTGTCCATCCTTATCACCACCACTTCTTCTGTCAAATTGGGCGACAAGTGCTTGTCGGAGAAGTTTCCTGAATGGCGGCGAGGTAGATTGGGTTGGTCGTATTGCGTAAACAAAACGATTCCACGCTCCATTGGCCTGAATGGCAACTTCCTTATTGCTGGAGTTGACGCATTTTTGGAAAACCTGCAGCCAACTCTTCAGCAGTTTCCAGCTCTCGAGCTTATGGCGCCGGTTTTTCAAAAGTAATACCACGGTTGCCCAGATGTGCGGCACATGGTGGGCCGCCTCGGCATCCGAGAGCATTTCCATGAGCTGGTTGGTAAAATAGTCTCCATAAGTTTGGCCATCCTCGATCGGTTTTGCCAAAATATCCATTGTGGTGCGAGAAACCTTGGATTTATCGTCCTCCTTGCCGACGGAAATTCCCGTGAAAGTTCCCAGCTCGACAGCCCGCATACGGATGCCCTTATTGCTGCTCAACAGCCCATGGAAAATGTGCTGGATCCAGTCCGAGGCTCTGTCGATCATAACGAGCTTGTGTTGGCTTAGAAGAGTCCGGTACGCCATCATCCTGCAGGTAACCACGTTGTTTCCAGAAACACGGTCCTCGATATCCTTCAGGGCAGTAACAGCACGGTTTGCGCGGTCCACGTTCATGCTCTTTCCAAACTGTTGCTGGGAAAAGGCGTGCAGGATGTGGTTAACCCATTGCTTTGGAGCGGTTGCATCGCCGAAGGTTTCAATCGCTTTGTCCAGGAAGAAAGTGCGAAATGTGTCCGGGATGCGCTCTGCGGCGGGCGCAATTTCCATGAGAGCCACGAGTAGTTTGATTGCTTGAAGAGCAAGCTGAACGTCCAGTCCACCGGTCTGGGCATTTGTAGCAGTCATGTCCCGCTGCATGAATTGCGCCAAAAGTCCCATCTTGTCTGCTAGCGTTCTTGCATCTGGCTTGCCGTCGTACGTTTTTAAAGTGTTGGCCAGAGCCAAATACGCATCAATTCTGTGGGGCCGCGACTGTCCCGCAAGTTGCTTGACCAACGTTTCCATCATGGTTGCGAAGCCGCTTGAGTTGTTTGCAGGCTGTCCGGAAGTGGGTGTCGAAGGTTGTGTGACGGGCGGGTCGTGCGCCTTCAAGATGCCCTTGATTGTCTTTGGGTCCCGCGGTTGAGGAAGCGGCCGAAGAGGGGAACCGGGAAGTCCACGGCGTGAGGGGGCAATGTCATTGACGCTGTGGTATGCGGTCCAAGGTGAGAAGTCGACCTTTTTGCGTCTCCCGGAATCACTGGCCCGGTCGGTGGAAGATGCTGGCGATTGGCGGGTTGGAGTATTGACACAGGTCGGGTCGGCGGAGACGGGAGCATCGCCGGTGGCCTCTTCCACCTCGAAGCTATCGGAGAGAAACTGCAAAGCATCATCGATGTACTTATCAGCTTCTCGGGGCGGAGTCGGCGGCCGCGCAGGCAGGCTCTCGAACAGGTTCGGTGAAGCGGGCGCCATGGCTGCGCGGACGGGGAAAATAAATTGGCGGGAAGAATCAGGTCATCGCAGGCGCGGACAGAGCGCGAGAGACTCAGCAGTGGAAGTTGCGAGCAGTTCGAGGCGTGCGTTGGGATGAGGCGAGGCGGCTGGACCTGAGCCAGCACAGGCAGTGAAGCAAACGCCGCGTCCGACGCGCCGACGCGAAGTCGCGTCGGGAGCCGCGCGCACTGCCGCAGCCTAATTGAAACAGAAGCTGGGGCGCGCGCCTGTCTCGCTGCCCTCGGCAAGGATCCCAGCTGCAGTCTCCCTCGCCCTTGGGCCCGGAGCAGCGCGCGTCGCGCTCGTCCAGCGCGGGTGCTCCCATGCGTCATTGACGATCGCTCCGTGCTGGCTGATCTCCTGTGCAATATTGTGGACGCATGAGGGCCACGGGTCCGCTCCGCCCACGCAGCGCATCACATGCCCCCTGCCCACCGCCGCTGCGTTGCTTCTTCTGGATGCATGCCTGCCAGTTGAGCAGCCCTGTGCAAGGCGGGCAAGGATGGCCGCAGGCTGACTTGCTCTCATGCCCGCCCCCAGGACACGCAACCAGACCTGATCACTACTCAGCAGCGACTCAATGCGGGGACCCACCATTTGCTCGCTGCCGCACCTAAGATTCAGCCCCGTGTGCCCGCCTTAATGTAAAGACCAGCTCGCCCGCTGCTCCGCCAGACACCACACTTCCCCTCCACCACCACCCCTCACCTCGATGCCACAATGGCCTCCAACTCAAATGGCGCCTACGCCGCCTCCATTGCGGGCGACAGTATGTCCTCTTCTTGCCATGCCCGGCCCGACTCCGCGCTGACGCTGCCCCAGACAAGCGAGCAGAAGTGTCCATGTTGATGGCGCAGCTTCGCGCCGACCTAGACGATTCGAGTCTCCTGCCGCACCGTGAGTCTGCCGGCACCCGCGTCCCCCACGCCGCCACGCGCTGACCCGCGCCGCCTCCAGAGCGCAATGCCGCCCTCGAACAGATCAAGATTTACGGCCGCGACGTCCGCGACGCCGACCCCATCTTCACGCCTGATGTACGCCGCTCCCCGCCACCCACTAGACGCGCATGCTGAGATGTGACTCGTAGGGCATCGATACGCTGGCGCAACACGGCTTCTACAGCTCCTCCAACGTCACCTCGCGCGAGGCCCTGCGCTGCCTGGCCAACGCGCTGCTCCTACAACCACAGTGCCGACAGATCCTGGTAGACAAGGGGCACGCGGAGAAGGCGGCCGAGAAGCTTAAGGTCTGTATGACATCGACCAAGAAGCTGGTCGGCGCGACTGAATCTGCGCAGAGCGACAACGCGGACGATGAGTTCCTTACGTCGCGCATTCTGTTCCTCCTAACCTACGACACAAATTTGGACTTTGATCCCTTGGTCAGGGAAAAGGGATTGGGTGACGCAATCACGCAGGTACGGCGCGGGATTATCGGCGCATGCAGACCCTCGTTGACACTCGGCGCAGAGCATTTACCGGCACTCCAAGCGGTACTCGAAAAATGGCAAGAAGCAGAACTCGTCGCCAATGGATGACATGGCTCTTTCCGAAACCCTGAAGCTCGTATTCAATTTAACGCACTTCTATCCGGATTTCACCGACATTTTCTCCAAGTCCGTTCCCGACCTCCTCAAGATCCTCTCCCGAGCGCCCGTTCCCGATCCTCCGCTCCAGCAGCCGATTTGCTACCTCATCAATGCGCTTCTGAACCTTAATCTGGACGACAAGAAGTCCAACGTCTTTCCGAAATGGGACCAAAACACCAACGCCGCGCACCTCATCGAGCTCCTCGACAAGTCCATCATAGCGTACACGGAGACTGAGCTGGATCAAACAGCGGCTCCTTTGGTTACCCTTATCCGGCGCATCTACGAATTCGCTCCGGATAGCGTCAAAAAGTACATGCAATGGCTCCTTTTGCCGACGGAGGATGATCGGAAGAAGCCACTCGGACATACAGACACTCTGTCATCTCGCCTCCTGAATCTGTCGACAGCAGCCATGTTGCCCAATTTGCGGAGCCAAATCTCGTCAATGTTGTTCGAACTCTCAGATAAGGATGCATCGACGTTCGTTCACAATGTCGGTTACGGGTTTGCGTCGGGATTTCTCCTCAGTCACAACATCGCTATTCCGGAGAATGCCATGGAGGCTTTCGCCAATGGGAACGGGACTGCGGAAGATGCCGACGAGGAGGAGAAGGACAAGGCCAAGGAAAAGGCTAAAGCATTCAATCCCATCACGGGCCAAAGATGGGATGCCGAGGAGGTCAAGGACACGGGTCCTCCCATGACCGACGCAGAAAAGGAGAGGGAAGCCGAAAGGCTCTTCGTATTGTTTGAAAGGTACGCTCACTCCCTGGTCCTGTAAATGCCTGACTCACAATCTCTACAGACTCAAAGCCACGGGCGTTGTCAATGTCAAGAATCCGGTCGAAGAAGCCATCCAATCAGGACGGATCGAGGAGCTCTCCGATAGCGACGAGCCTCCGTCTCCTGACTAGACCTACCGCCTTCTCGAATTCTTCTTCTTCTTCATCATACATAGCCTTTTAATGCGCATTAGCGAGGGATGCATTGGTAGGAGTTGGTCAAGCAACAAGAATGGGTAGCACTCTTCATTGCTCCACAAACGGTTGAAAATTCAGCGGGTCGAATTTGGGAATCGCATTGAAAGGGAAAAACACTGGTTTCACTACATACTGTATTACTATTGCTGCTATTTTATTGTAATCACATGCTTCAAGGCTTTCCATCTTAGCCTGGTGCAACGCCGAGGCCCCGCGTCAAGGGCAAAGATCACAGGACGGGCAGCCCAATCCCGTGCCTTTTGCTTTTGGGAGGGGAGGAGATGTAGACTCGTCCAGCTGACAGCTGTGTGCATCAGTAGGGGCGGTGGGGGGCTTTCGACCGCCGATCGACTGTCCTGCTCGGGGCATAAGCTGCGGTACGCGTGTGATTCTATCTTGCCGCGTGAGCTTTTACCTGTCCAATGGCCTGATGGTCTGCCCACTTTCTTCTCCAAGCCCTCTGTCGCCGTTGGTTGAACAGGATGTGAGCATGATTAGCCCCTGGAGCTTACCGAGGCTTCTTTAGTCTTGCAAGACGCCTCTTAGTAGCTCAAGTTAGGAACAGGCATAATAGCTTTCACGGGACTAACCTAGATCTACGACCATGCGCATGCTAACCAGTCCATGCTCTCCTTCTAAGTGAACGCCAAGATGCAGCAACATGTGAAAGTAGTTTGATGGCGCCGCATTTTCTCGATAGACTCAGGGCTTAGCAGCGGCGTACAGACAATCGATGTTTTACCTTCAGGCTAAGGAGAAGAGGCAGCCGCTAAATGAGAAAGCTTCATTTACTGAGTTTAAAATAGAAAAAAAAAAAAAAAAAAAACAAGAGCCCAGGAGACGGCAAGAGTCAGCTTGCTAAACAGGCAGATTTCCAGAGGTTTTAGGGTTGCTTTGATGGGTGGCATGAAGGAGCGGAAATACTATGCAAAATGACGTTGAAGAGACTTTGAGCTTAGTGTTGCGCAGTGTTGCGCCTACCGTAGATTATTGAGCTGTGACCCACTTACTACTGACGATTTAGGTAAGAATAGCCTCTCTGGCACGGTATTCCTTTCTGTTTAACAAGGTTAAATACTCTTATTTTGACTTATCCCTCGTACTACTAGAGACATTTGGGCAGGAAAGAAAGGAATACTTGTCGTCGTGGCAACAAACATTTGAAGATACGAGGGTAATTAAAGGAAGAAGGAAAGGGGTCTCTAGACGGCAGAGGCTTGAATGCGAGATGCCACTCATGCCAGCCGAGTTTCGATTGCCACAGGGCTTGGCAGGTGCGACGGTGATGTGTTCATGGTGCATCAGGAGAAGGACGCACAGGACTCATCTTGGTGCTTACGGGTATCAAGCAAATGAACGGAAATCAAAAAGTCGCGAGCAAAGGGCAGAGCGTTGGTGGTTGGAGGGCGGGTGGCATCCAAAGCTGGCTGTTTATTTACGTTTTTGGTTGGGAAGGACGTGGATGGACCCTGAAGGAGGGCGAGCTTTCTGCCGTCTTCTGTGGAGCGGAGCTCCGTCATTCCCCTCTGCCTTGTCATCAGCACACCAGCCACAGCGACATGCGTTGCGCGTGCCCGTCGCCAATGCCTCAGGCCTACTTCTGCGCCGCAAGCTGTTGCACGTCCGCCAGCTCCCGCCGCAACTCAATCCACCGCCTCCAACAACGACCGAAGCTCCAAGCACAACCTTTGAAACCTGTACGCCTTTGCGGACCATGTCGCTGGTGCCGCGGCTGAACCGCGGGGAAATCGTGCTGTAAGCTCTCCGCAAACTCGGCCCAGCTCTGTATCCCCATCTGCTGAACAATCGCCAGTCGCCACGGCTCTGCCGTCGTCGTCTACGATGAGCGCTCGCGCCAGCTTTCGCTGCGCGCTAGGTCGCAAGGCCCCTCCGATGTCGACTTCGCGAACCCGAACTGCCCGTACTGCCACCGGCCGCTGCGCGACGAGGCGCGAAGCCCCACTGACGACAGTCCTGACGACAACGAACATGGCTTCGTGAACCCGGAGTACTTTCGCATGCTGCATCACAGTCGCCCAAGCTCCGAAACCTCGTCGCGACAGCCCTCTCCACAGCCCAGAGCGCCGCCTCGAAGAGCGTTACGTCAGACGTCCGGAGGTTCAGACATCAGCACTCCGCCTCCGGGCGCCGAGTTCGTGGGCAGCGCGCCCGCCACTCCTGCGGCGCCTCATGGCATCTCGTCGAGCGCATTTAGTCAGAACTATTTCAAAACATTCTTCGTTGAAGAGGGTGAGCTTGGACGGGGTGGCAAGGGCGTGGTGCTACTGGTGAAGCATGTGCTTGATGGTGTGTCTCTGGGCCATTTCGCGTGCAAGCGCGTCCCCGTTGGAGATGACCACGAGTGGCTGGAGAAGGTCCTGGTCGAAGTACAGCTTCTTCAGAACTTGTCGCATCAGAATCTCGTGTCATACAGGCATGTCTGGTTGGAAGACTACCAGATCAGTGCTTTTGGACCGAGCGTGCCGTGCGCTTTCATTCTGCAGCAATACTGCAACGCCGGCGACCTGCACCATTACATCCTTAACCAGGCTAAGGCCTCTGTGACCACACAAGAGCTCAAAGAGAGGATGCGCCGTAGGTCCAAGGGGCATGCAGAGCCGCCGATTGGACTCAATTCACCACGCCGCATGCCCTTTGAGGAGATATATTCCTTTTTCAAAGACATCACCGCCGGTTTGCATCATTTGCATTCCCACGGCTACATTCATAGAGACCTGAAACCTCACAATTGTCTGCTTCACACGGTCGGTTCCAAGACAAGAGTTCTAGTCAGTGACTTTGGCGAAGTACAAATGGTCGACGTTGTGCGAAAGTCTACCGGCCACACTGGCACAATCTCCTACTGCGCTCCCGAGGTCCTCCGCCGAGAGGCTGATGGAGAGTTTGGCAATTTCACTACCAAGTCCGATATCTTTTCTCTGGGGATGATCGTCTATTTCATGTGCTTTGGCAGACTGCCTTATCAGAACGCGGATGACTTGCATGAGGAGAATGAGGACTTGGACCAGCTCAGAGCCGAGATTGCTAGCTGGCAAGGCTTCGACGATGTGCGTAAAGCGCGGTCAGATCTCCCAGACAAGCTCTATAGCTTCCTGAAGAGACTGCTGTCCCTGAACCCAGCAGAGCGACCTACCACAGAGCAGATATTGCATGGAATCGGGGCGGGATCCGGTCTAGAAGACATCAACGGGTTCGGTCCCATGTTCGATGACATTGGCCCCCGAATCTCTTCAGCGGAATCGCCATCCCCCAGCCCGAGCAAGCTACAACGTCGCCAATCGACTCAGGCAGGCCTCCTGCGCGCCGCGCCGTCGAAGCTCCGCCAGCAAGCAAGCGCAGAAGATCACCGCTCTCCCAGCCCGCCGATGAGCCGCAAGCCGCCATCGTCGACCAGCCGGACGCCCACTCCGCCCGACTCTGCCGGCCTGATCCTCCGCAAACGCAAGCTCGAGAACTACTCGCCTCCTCCATCCAGCCCACACCACCACCATCACCACCACCACCCTTCCTCACCCACCTCTCCAGCGCGCCTCATGCTCCCACCCTCGCCCTCATCCACCTTCATCCTCTACGTCCACAACTTCCTCACCACGCCCGCCGTCGTCAGCGCCATCAAACTCACCCTCTTCCTCGTCAAGATCCTCTCGCTCTCGCGCCCCTGCGCCCCCTTCGCCGCCAACCCGTGGGTCGCGTACCCGCTGCTCTGCCTCGCCGCCCTCGACTTCGGCCCCTTCCTCGGCACCGTCGTCTCGTACTACCCGTACAGCTGGCGGGGCGGCGGCGGCACGGCGCGCTTCTCGCAGGTCGGCCTGCTGGGCTCGCTGGTCATGCTCGTCGTGCACGTCGCCGTCACGGCGGCCGCGGCGAGGTGGGACTGCTTGTGCGCGGCGGGAGGGAACGGCGCGGGGGCGGCGCGGGGTGGCATGGCGGCGGTGGGTGTGGATTGGCGGGACTTTGAGGGAGAGGGGATTTGATGGGTGGGTGGTGCGGAAAGGCGAAGTTGGTATGGATGGTCAGTATACCATTCCTCCCCGCTGCCGCCGGCGGTAGGCACGATCGTTCGTTGTAGTGAATGGCCGTCGGCATACCGCGGTTCTCCTTTCTTTTCTTTTTTTTCTTTCTCTTGTCCACCTCGGTTTACGTTGTGGAAATTTCGGAGCTTTATGGCGTCATCGGATGGGAAAACCCGTTCGTGGTATCAACGACCGCGCGCTTTTGAGCATTGCTGTTCTCATCTCTAGTTCTATTCATTTTCCGTTTGTCAAGTTTTCCTCTTCGTGTGAAGGGGTTTTGTAAATAAAATCGATCGGACTTTCCGCTTTGTAATCGGGAGTGTGGGCTTTTAATGGCTGGTGATGAGGTTCTTTGGGAAGTTTGGAAAGGAATTGTTTGGAAAATCATTCCCTTTTTATTCTCCCTGGTTTCTTCTGCTTTCATCTTTTCTTGGAGTTGGAACAGGGCACAACCGTCCTTTCAGCCTTATCTTAATAGTCGAGCATGGTTTGTGGAGTACTCTGAAGATCGATACTAAAAAAGAAACATGGGATCAGCATGCTGGGCAGCAGACAAGCAACTGCCGAGTGGTCCAAAAGCACAATCAAACAACTTTTCGGCATGTCGCGTTCATCCATTCATGATTGTGTGATCAATAGATAACGCGAGTCAAAGTGGCAGTATCACCGGAAAGGAGACGTAAGCTGGCGTCGGAGGCCACCGAGGAGGGGAGTCACATTGAGGACTCGACGGTCGTTCTGCGAAGGTGGTCACTCTCCCATGGGGCACATGGGGCGGACAACTCCGTCCGCCCACTTTTCCCTCAGGCCCTCCATAGCTCGTCGCTTATGCACATGCAGAGGTGATCTGGGCAGCCCCGTTCCCGTTATCCACCCCCATACACCGCCAGGAACAGCCTCGATCTTGGGCCTCATTTCTACGAAGTGTCTTTTCAGCGCTCCAAGAAAGAAAATAATGGGGAAGAAGAAAGAAAAAAGGGACATACAGAGATAATTACAGCAATATCCCCCAGCTCGAATGGGAGAAGAAGACCTTGCTGCGTAAAAGCGTGGGAGATATGTTTCCATCAAGTCTTGTTTTACCTAAGACATTTCTTGGATGACGCGATAAGCACTTTTCCTCGCCTCGGTGCGGAGCGGGGATCGGCGAAGCAAAAGGACGCCTATCGGAGGATACTAACGGGTTCCATGTCACTGACCGCCATTGCGACTACTTCCCCTGCTTCTACGTATTGCTAGTGTGCCTCGAGCAAGTTCTGCAAACATATCGTCTTATTCATGCATGGCCTGGGGCGCCCGGGTGGCGATGCCGAAGATCGTCGGGTGCGGCTATTGCGAAAACGGACCTGAAGTTTTGTCCAACGTGAAGACGCTTTAGGCAGCACTCCCTATTTCAGACGGCATTTGTTTTTCGAGGGGAGGCGGAGATAGGTCTATTTCTGGTGGTGGTAGTGCCCGTAATCGAGTTGCTGCGCAGCTGAGCAGCTGAGCAGAGACAGATGAACGGTTGGCTTGACCTTCGGCGGCCAGTCATCATTCGGCCGGGCGGCCATTATCTGTTATCGTGAGAACCCGATCTCCGCCAGCCTTCGACATCGGAGGGCCATTTCTCTAGGAAATGGCACCGGCTGGGGCCTTCCCTGGAAGGTGCGCCGAAGAAAATCGCCAAGAATAGCGCCTGAGGGAATGATGAGTCGTCCCTCGGACTTTTTGTGCAAGCTGTTGGTACGAAGAAGATGAGGTAATGGTAGTACCATGGCAGTAACTTTCTGAACACTGCCACAATTTCGATCCTACTCTGCTGCGGCTCTTTTGCTTTTGTCTCAAAGCGGCCTCCTTTACGGGTGCGAGGCGGCCTCCGCCCCCCGATTGTGGTAATCGGGCTGGTCAGGTACGGAGCCACTCGCCAATCCCGTCCACACAACGCTGACAATACATGGTCATAAATTTCAGGTACCAGACTCTGGCCCCTCTGTCCTCCGGTCGTCTAATCCGCTGTGGCTCGAGCGTTGGCGAGACCGCGTCATTCGAGGAGAGTGCCGCGTCTGGCTGCAGAATCTCACGGCGGAGTCCCGCAATCCGTAGTGATCTGCTCCGCCCGCCTTGGCTTTCGTTGGTCAATGCTACTATCTATGCATGCACTTGTCTCATTTGGAGCCGCTGCTCTGCTCGGTGTTAAGCTAGTGGGTCTTTTAAAAGGAAACGAGATCCTCGTTCATATTTTGTATGCTAGGTAGAGAATCAACGGTTGACTTGCAAAGAGATCTACTCCACCAAGGCACAAGTTGTCGGACATCGTTATTGGTCAAAAGTTCAAAAGGTGTACGAATTGACACTCCCACCAAGCAATGCGTCTTTCTACCCTCTCTTCCACCGCCGCGGTGGTGGTGGCCTTTTCCTCCTTCTTTCCCTCGGTTTTTGCTTCTCCCTCAGTCGCTCGAGCAAATGTCGCCCGTCGCAGCCAATACTACCACACCGAAGTCGCCTCCAGAGACATTAGTTCAAGAGCGGAGGGAAAAATCAAGCCAAAGGTCTTCATCATTTCCATGTTCGACCCGGAGGCAGAGGTCTGGTGGGGTATCCCCGAATTCGACCTGCTAGCGCGCAACGTCAGCGTGACGGGCTTCTCGCCGTTGTTCCCAGAAGCCCACTGCACGGCTGACGGCGACATCTGCCAGCTCATCACTGGCGAAGGTGGTGAGTGAACTCTCCGATTTTGTTTCTTGCCGATTTTCCACTTTGGTTCTACTTCTCACATCATACGGTGGCTGCTTTGTCACCATTGCCTGTACCACAAAATTTGGATTTCAAAATTTCCTGTTCGGGCATGCGTCCGAGCTCGCTCTTACCGGCATCACGTCACATGCTAGTCAGATGGCAAATCGCAAGAGGTCCAGACATGGCGGTCGAGAGCTCGGGACGAGGCTGTTCTGCAGTCGCCACGAGTCGATTGCCCATCAGCCAACTGGACGCCGCGATGAGTCTGACTGGAGCTGGGGTGAGGCGGGGCAGTCGCAATGAAAGCTTGTTTTCAGCGTCCGAAGCTCCAGCTTGGCTTTCTCTCCTACTCCCGCATTGCAACTATCTCCAAACAACACGAAAATAATAAAAAAAAGCAATGCTTCTCCAGCATGTTGGTCAAAAGAGCAAAAGGTCTAACTTTTTCGTTTCACAGAGATCAACGCGGCCGTCACGGTGACGGCGCTCTTCACGTCCGGCCTGTTCGATCTGACCTCGACTTACTTCCTCGTGGCGGGCATCGCTGGCATTAGCCCAGAGGTTGGCACGCTTGGCGGCGTCACCTTCGCCCGCTTCGCCGTGCAAGTTGCGCTGCAGTACGAGTTCGACGCGCGCGAGGTGCCGCAGAACTGGTCGACGGGCTACATCCCCCAGGGCAGCAAGCTCCCCAACGAGTACCCCGGCGAAATCTACGGCACCGAGGCCTTCGAGGTCAACGTCGCCCTGCGCGACCTGGCCCTCGGCTTCGCAAAGGACGTCGTCCTGAACGACAGCGACACGGCCATCGCGTACCGCGCCAACTACGCCAAGAGCGAGAACGACCTGTACGCAGCGGGCGCGGCGCCGCCGGGCGTCGTGGCGTGCGACACGGCGACGAGCGACGTCTACTGGTCGGGCACGCTGCTGGGCGAGGCCTTCGCCGAGTACACTTCGGTCGTGACCAACGGCACGGGCGTCTACTGCACCACGCAGCAGGAAGACAACGCGACGCTCGAGTCGCTCGTGCGCGGCGCGCGCGCCGGCCTGCTCGACTTCGCCCGCATCATCATCATGCGCACCGCCTCCGACTTCGATCGCCCCTACCCCGGCCAGCCCTCGCTCGCCAACTTGCTGGAGGTTGACCAGGGCGCCTTCGCCCCCGCCATCCAGAACATCTACCGCGCCGGCGTCAAGGTCGTCGAGGGCATCGTTGGCGGCTGGAACAGCACGTTTGCGGCGGGCGTCAAGGCGGAGAACTACGTCGGCGATATCTTCGGCACCCTGGGCGGCGAGCCGGACTTTGGGCCTGGGAGTGAGTTTGATGACAGCGTCGCTAAGAGAAGTGTGCGCAAGAGGAGTGATCTGTCGAAGAAGAGGGCTGGTCCGAAGATGGCCATTTCTCTTCCCCTTAAGCGTTGATGATCTCTGTTTTTTGAGCGTTTTGCATGGAGTTTACGAATTGAAAGAGCGGCCCATAGAGTGCACGAATTTGGCGTAGTACTGCAGCTGTACAGACTCAAAAACATATTTGGCATTCGTAATTCCGTCCGACTGTTCTCCGTGGGTGTCCTGTTCTCCGTCGGTTTCCGATTGCCTGGGGGTACAATGCCCGCTCATCCTCGGAGAGACTAGGAACCAATGCATCTTGGCCTGGTCAGGCGCGAAGATACGAAAGAGCTGAGGGTCAAGATCCCGAGAAGTCGGCGTCGCCCCCACTCCAATATATTCTCGAGTTTAGCGCTGATACAACAACACATACCTAGGCAGCAAGCTGCCGGGGAATGAGAGACATTAGCGACGATCATGGGGCGACGTGACGTCGAGGAATGATGAATATATCTCGGTTAGCAGCATGAAAGCATGCGTCAGCGGGCAATGTATTCTCATGCAAGTGAGCGAGCAATAGACTGTTGAAGTAGTCTCCCCGCTGACAAAGGGCAGAGGCGGATGGCCTGACTGCTGCACAGAAATGTCGAGTAAAGGCGGAGACAAGGGCGCAGCTGAAACAGGTCGGGCGTGGGACGCGGCAGCTACTTGGGCCCAGAGAATGTGATTGTGTTGATGACTAAGCATTGTTTGCTTGGCATGTTTACCTCTTGCCTACTGTCAACACAGAGCTGCTTCTCCCCGCTGCGACGCGACTTCTCCACCAACACCGCGACATGGACTAAGCCTGTGCGCTGCACACATCTCCCGCCCCCACCGACCATATCTGCCGCAATTGCTGCTTCGCATCTTACTTGGACACGCCGCATTCATTGCGTCGCGGTATTGACGCCGCACCGTCCATCCGCCCAGCATTCATGGCTCCATCACCCGACGGCAGTCCCAACGCATCCCGCTCCCGCTTGATTCGGGACATGTCCCAGAGCCTAAGGGAGTCACGAAGCTCGCCGCTTCCCCATCCTTCCTCATTCGCCCAAAACGACGATACAAACACCCTTCCCAGTGCCGACCTCGAGTTGCACACCGACTCCAGTTTCAACCCGGCCCTGGACGACGCTCCCGAGTCGACCAATCACCGCGGATTGGACGACACTCAGCCCATCACGAATATGCGCTCCAGTGCTGCGCGATTCAAGTACTGGCAACCTCCGAAGCCCGAGCAGCGCATCGACACCTCTCAGATTCAGCAGGAGTTCCACGACTTCTCCGACAGCAACGACGTTGAGGAGAGCAGATCCATCGAGGTTGGTCGCGGCCAGAACAGAAGCAACAAGAACACCCCCAACAAATTCCTTGGCGATATGTCGTTCAGCATCGCCAACGACAGCCTCTACAACATCTCGGAGAATGCGCGCGCCAGGTCACGCCCGACCCCGCGCAAGAGCGAGGGTGCTGAACGCGGCAATCTTCGACGCGACGCCCAGATTCGACGCGCTTCCTCTCTGCCCCAGAAGGACCTCGAGAACATAGCCGCCCGCCTCGGCAAGAACAGCGAGCGTATTTCGCCGAAGAAGACTGCCAATCGTCCCAGTTTGGCCACATTCCACGCACAACTGGCCGCCGAAGAAGATGAGACCTTCATGGAGAGGCCGCCGACGGGAACTTTCACCGCAAAGAACCCGCGATTCGGAAACCGCGCACGCCAGGCATCCGGTCTCGTGAACGATAGCCCACTTCAGACTCCGCAGAAGTCTGTCTACGCAACTCCTCGCTCTGCAACACATGGTGCAGGAAACGCCACACACCAGTCCTTCATGCTTCCCGATCTTCCCAACCTGACTGAGCTGGTCTCAGGCACCTATAAGGATGGAACGCCGGTCTTTTCGCGCAACGCCAAGTCTCGCTCGCGCTTTGCCGCACCAATTCCGAGTCGTTTGAGGGAGGAGACGACCGTGAGGCACGTGCCTATTGAAAGCGTTCCCATCCCGTCTGAGGAGAAGGCCTTGTATACTTCTCTCCAGTTGCTCAAGGACAAGCTTGCCCAGATGGAGCAAGATAAGGCTGAGTCTGAGAAGAAGATGGAAGAGTATGAGGCACAAGTTGCTGAACTCCGGGCTGAACTTACTGCACGGGATGAGATCCGCCGCAGTGACAGCGCGCTGGGATCCACTGATGGTGAGGGGAATAAGAGGGATAGTGGGCGAGTTGAGAAGACCCGTAAGTACCCAAAAGGCCGTCCGTTAGCACGCTTCATTTTAACAATGGCCAGGTCTGAAATCTCAAGTCGACTCCCTTCGCAACCGCCTAGAGCGTGCAGAGCGCAAGGTTTCCGTGAACGAAATCGCAACCAAGCGGATCACCGAGGAGCGTGACAATGCTGTAACCCAACTCGGCGTTGCATTCTTCAACTCAGAGGAAATCAAGACGGAGCGCGATGAACTCTTGGCTGAAAATGAAAGCCTCCGGGGGGAGGTCGATGCTCTTCAGGCCGAGAACGATGAGCTGCGCGACCGCCTCGCCCAGTATGAAGAACAGGGCCAGCGCCCCCAGAAGAACTCTAGCCGAAAGGACAGCGCCATCAGGAAGGAGAACGAAACCCTTCACATGGAGCTTAAGAAGGCCCAGGCAATCCAAGCCGAGCATGCCAAGCTGAGAAAAGAGAGCGATGCTCTCAAGGCTCAGGTCGCGCAGATCAAGACGCAGCGCCAGGAAGAGGTGAAGCAAAGGAACAACAGAGAGGCCGAGCTTCGTACGAAACTCAACAGGAGAGATGAGACGATCCAATCGCTCAAGGGTCTGAGCGGAGAGGAGGCGAATGACAACCTGCGGGGCGAGATAGAGGAGATGCGGGTCTTGTTGACTGAACTGGAGAACCAGCGTGAAGAGGATGCGCAAGAATGGGCCCGCAAGGAGGCTCGCCTCCGCAAGAAGGTCGACAAGAGCCGGGAGGCCGCGAAGGAGGCGCAGGACATCACCAAGGAACTGCTCAACGTCAGGCGATCAAGCTCGCAACGTCGCGCTTCTCGCGAGGACCCTACGGAAAATGGAACGCGCACTTTCGACAGCAGGCAGAGGCGGCCTTCCGGCAGCCGCAGGATGCAGGAAACTTCGCTTCCTCGTTCAAGTTCCAAGACAAGGCCTGGCGCGATCAGGCCTGAACGTCGCTCTCTGTCCGATCCTCAGCCGACTGTTCACGACGATGCGGACAGTGAGACCGAATCCACGACTGACCTCGATGCCTTTACGCATTCCCGTAACTCTCGCGCTGCCGACCACTCGATGCATGGCGCCGTCCCTGGCCTGGCGAACAAGGCACAGGAGGCAACTGGTGACACCACTGAGCTGAGTTTCATGGGCCGAGATGAGATTGCACACCTAAGGAGGATGCTTGAGGAGGAGAGAGCAGCCGCCCGTAAACAGTCGCGCTCTGCGTCTCGGATACGAGCGGCACAGGATGATACCGCTCGCTCGGTGCCTCGCAAGTCATCCATGAAGGATCTCACGAGCGCATCTCGTGCAATGGACCTCACTGAGGCAAATACTGGCCGCATCTTGAGTGCAAACTTGGAGCCGGACAGCACCGCAAAGGATGCTACGCAGCAGTCAGTTCAAAGCCAGTCGAACAGTCGCCGCCGCCGCAGCGCACCTGTGGATATGACTTCAGCATTTATCATCCCCGATATTACCGTCAACGCTCGGAGTGCGGAGCAGCATGATGATGCCAACTGCACCGTCTGCCGCAAGGCGTCGTGTTCCGGTGAACACACTGCGCCGGTAGAGATCCCGGAACCCGTTCCCGTCTCCGAGCGCATGCCCGACGACGTTGATGCAACTATGCGGCCTTCGCAGCCTGCACCGCTCGCTCTAGCTACCGTCATCAAGGAGCTGCAAGACGAGCTTACTCATCTCAACCTGCAGAAGGCGGCGTATGACTCTCTGCTCCGCAGCCACGATCCTGCGCTTAGCAAACGCAAGCGCAAGACGGTCGAGGCCAAGATTTCGGACCTCCTGCAGGCAATCAGCGCCAAGTCGGATCAGATTTATGCGTTGTACGACGTCGTCGAGGGACAGAAGGCGGCCGGTCAGCTGAGCGAAGCGGATCAGAAGGAGGTGGAGGAGACGCTGCTGAGCGTCGGCATCGACCCCGAGGAGATGCGCGAGAAGACGGCGCAGAAGCCGAAGGGCAAGCGCGTCGTCATCAACGACAGGGAGAAGGACAGCGAAATTGGCGGCCTCACCGATGATGACGAGCTGCCGTGGGAGGGCATCAGCGACTCTGAGAGCTTGCCCGACTTGAACGCCAGCGCCGGCTGGAAGAGGAGAGCCGTTTATTGATTTTGGAGCAGCCTCTGAGTCGCGGTGTCATGATATGATTCTTCTTCTTCTCTCTTCGTGTTTCATCGTCACATTTTTGTTTCGTCTAGGACCAAAAAAAAAGTCTGTGTGGGACGGCATCGGCGTTATTGGATAGCCTTGGGAGCTGGGCTTAATTGTCCTTGGGTGGGGATTCACGGTCCGGTTGGTGGTGTTGAAGCGGGGTTGCGAATTCTTTTTGATTCTTCTTGTACGCGGATCTTGGCTATTCTGTTTCTTCTCTCTTCTGGATCCCCCTCATCTTCGAGCTTGTTCTGGGCCTCGTACACATACATTCCTCGGTCTTGAATTGTGCAGAGCGGAAGATCTTGGATGAGCATCTCTGCGGGCTGGTGGACTTGCTTTCGGCGTGCTTTCTCACTTGGTTGGAGTTCTAGTCTTTCCGTCTTGTTGGATTTGGGGCTTTGACTCGCCCTTGTTGGGTTCGAGTTGGTCCCATCATCGTCAGGGTGGAGGACGGGTTGACTCGCCGGGGTGATCGGATGCTGTTGTTGTATATTGGCTGTGTAGGATGCGTACAAGGTTTTTGCCTCTGTTGGTCGGGCTTGAGGATCATCATATTGTACTGGAAGAGTCCGAATGGGTGGGAGGATGAGCGCGTTTATACTATTGGTAGTCACGACGCTCAATGATGAGACGTTATAACTTCACTTGCTTGCTATGTGCGATGTACATATGTGCGGGATTGAAAGTTTTCGATGGCGGCTTGCTTAGATGACGATGTGGTCATCGGTGTCAGAATATTGCTATGTGAGGCATGTGTATTTCTTGTTCGTTGTGCTGAAAGGATCACATTGTTGGTGGTCCTGTTGGGCATTTTGCGATGTCGTATAGGCTTTCACTTGAGGCAGAACAACTGAAGTTACAGCAAGGTATCGCAGCCGAAGGCTAGCGCGAAGAATAGCAGGGCCTTGGAACAGGGGGCAGTTACGGCTCTCCGAGATGGATGATTTTTTTTATAATATTGAGTAGTTGTTCGACCTATGCGGGCAGTTGAATCTATCGTCCGGACGTGAATGTACAATTGTCAAGTCGACATTTGCGTCTGGACGTATCTTCAACTACTGATGATATGTGCAAAGAACACTAACGCTAGCCTTCGTAGGTAGTAGATCTCGTAACCCCAAAAGTCTAATTTTACTTTCACTATAACTCTTCTTTCCACTTCATCTTTTCCCTTTCAAAGAAGATAAAGCATTCCCGGGGGTAACTACCAATTAAGAGACTTACATGTGTATAAAATTGTAATTTTACTTCTATCTCTTTTTGTTTTCTTGAGGATGTCGAAAATAAACTACGGATCAGCTTTTATTTATATAGATACTCACGATAGATGAGGGGAAGAACGAATATTTAGATTACAATATCTAGATTACGATCTTATGAGAAACAGAAAGAAGAATCAGGCTTATATAGTGCAGACTCTAAAATAAGATAGAAAGGTGACTGAAGGTTTGAATGTACGTGGGTATAAATTGAGTTGATTATAGAACTGAATGCTGTCATGTTGTAAATATTAGATTGTTTGACGGCCGAGACAACCGTTACTAGGGATCATGGTTGTCTTCGGTGGGGCAAAGTTGCCCTGCTGCTGTTTCTATGCTCATGTAGTTTGAATATCAGCTCTACAGTCGAGGTGGTGATGATTAGCGACATTCTACTTCCGGTCTTTTAAAGTATCAAAAGCAATCCAATAAAGTTTACCAGACTATCACAGGGCAAGTACTATTACGGACTAAATTTAGTAGACAAGCGTAACACTGAATACTAATAAGACTGATGATCACTTGAATGAAGTCTGGATCATCCTGGTACTCGGCTTTGACACTTGACCTGCATCCCATGAGGCCTCGGGTAGGAGTATGCACCGTTGTTTGAGGGTTTCATCTATATTGGGTCTACCATCTTTGTCCACATGGCCAAAAAGAAAAATCATTCGACCCAGAGTTAGTATGTAGAAGTTGAATGCCCGAAGGACGTGAGGCGTTAAGCTGGTGAGTACTAATCTGGAAGTCGATGACCTGAGCCTCCTCGTATGGATCACCTCATGTTCGATGCACTGCTGACCGAAAGCAGTCATGCGGAGGGTCCAGATGCGCCACGGTCTAGACCTCTGGAGCCTGAAAGGGCGCCACGACTTCATGTGAAGATAGGATGCCGTCCTTACCGGATGGTGTATAGCTGTTCAGACGGCGGTGACGCGCAACCAAGCAGCGGTCAGATTATCAAGCGCCCATGAAGTCATGGCGGCGGCGCTTAGTTAGAGAAAGCCACCGGACACGCGGCCGGACTGGCGTTCGTGCAACATCGGGAAGCGGAGATAGCAGAAGTAGACACCGTCATTTGCTATACAGTCAGAACGCAATCAAGATAGAATGAGCCTTTCTAGGCCAAGATGCTCACGTTCGCGTGTCGACTGCGGTATGGCGCAAAAGCCGCTGCCCCGTCTGACATCCCGTGCCCTTTCACATGTCAACAAGGATGCTGCCCCCCTCCTCTCCCAGTGATGAGTGGTCAATCCCTCAACACATGCACGGCGCACGTTCCCGTGAGCAGACGACCCTTTCGTCTGCCCCAGGGACCCTGACGATCCCCCTCAACGCTCCCGCAGGAAGCCAAAAAGTACCAAATCTCCCCAGCTGCCCACAGCATCGCGCCACCGCCGACCCATCTCCGCAAGGCAATATCATGCGGGGCGTCAAGTGGGCGTTCCAATAAAGACATCCCTTTCCGCACACCATCTGACCATTTGATGCGGCTCCGGAAGGGCACGGCCTCGACTGCAACTCAGCGATCGCCCTTGCCGTGCAGCTGTAGCTAAACAGTTCGGCGCAACCAAACCCCCCTGCCTACCTCGAAATAAGCTGCCCTCTCGCCACCCAACAGGTGGTGATGCTTGTTGCGTCTGCCTTTTGCGACCAAAGGCACGCGACTATGTTTATTGCCGTGCCCCCTTTCGATAACGGATCTGCCGCATATGCATGATGGCACACGTGCTCGTCATGTTGTTTAATTAGCTTTCCAGAGAGGCGGAACACAAAACAACAAAGGGATATCCCAGCGATTCGGGCGTAAGCCGCATCCTCATTTGTCCCTAGGGTTTGTCATCTGCCCTGCTTGTCTCAGTCAACGACAATAGTGAGGCAGCAGCCGCTCCGGAAAGGCCCAATTCCAAACCCAACACATGTTCGCTATCTCTCATCTCCGTGTCTCTGATTGTGTGCACCCTAAACGTCTCCGGCAGCCCTCGTCCTCACCGCTTCGCCAACAAAACTCTACCGGAGATGGTGTGCGCCGGAAATGAGAGACGAGACAAAGAAAACCAAATTTCCGACTCACCATTGGGCCAGAACCGGTTTTTTGACTTCTTTTGACTCATTGCTCTGCAGCAGAGAGAAAGAGCCAGACCGGGCCGCGCTCACCTCACCCATCAACCAGACTTGCTTTCTCGCTGGTCTTGTCACTGGCGATCCCTCCCCGATTGTTTTGCCGCATTCCAATCAACACGCAGACCCAAGATCTAGCCCTCCATCATCATCGTCATCTTATTCCCCGGCAAGCCACCATCATTATCAACCCACTACCATCGTCCATCCGCGCGCCACACACCGCACCCCGCCACCCAACAGCATTCCACCCAAGACATCCCCCACTCCTCATCATCGATCACTATTCGCCAATCCCGCGTGCCGGTCGGAAGATTACTCACCGATGCTGTCAAACCACACCAAACGTCAAAGAACCAAAAAAGAAAAGAGAATTAAGATCAAAACTAGCGCATGACAGAAACAAAAAAAAAACAAAAAAAATAACGATCGGGCATAGTATTAGTAGCAGTAGGAACCAAAACAATAATCCGGATGGCGGGGGCGCGCGGCGGCGGTGGCGCCCGGCAGCGGGATGGGCGTTTTTACTTGAGGCAGAACCAGGGAATCGTGGTCAACGAAGCCACATAGGATCCAAGGGCTTACAGCCAAACGTGCTTGCTTGGCCTAAATCCTTACTAAGGCAATAGTTTCGTCTCATCTCTCTCACTCTTGCTTAGAGGTTACGGGTACAATGATACATTTTAGCTTCCACCACCCGATCCAAAAGGGGGTTCTGGTTGCTGGAAGGGCGGGATTGAACAGGCCGCGGGCGCGCGAGGGCGTCTCGGGGCGCAGATAGTGTGTGTGTATGCGTGCAGGTGTGGGTGTGGACGTTGTGTATGCGGGCCGGCGTGCGCGCGCGTGTTCGTGTGTGTGCACGCGGAGCCTAGAAATTGGGGTGGATGGGTGCGTGCGTGGTGCGATGGTGAGGGGGGCGGGTGCGGGACGGCGCGGTGCGGAGTGGGTGCAGTTGGATGATGAGGAGGGGCGGGCAAGGGCGGGCGGGCGGACGGGCGGTGCGACCGTTGGGATGGGCGAACAGGGTTTACGGACGGGCAGGCATTGATGAGGGGGAGAGTACGTAGATTGGAGAACGGCAAGAAAAGACCAAGGGCGGGGTAGTCAGAAAATAATGCTTGTGGTGCAAAAGCTAAGGGCTGGGCCGTTCTGCCGCGGTTTGCTTTCCCACGGGTCTTTGGCATCAGCGCTTGTTGATAGTACCTTCCTTTGGTGTTATGTGGGGACGAAACACTACGGGAAGTAGTAAATGGATTGTCTTGGACAAGGATCTTTTGTGGAGAAGATGGCCTTAATTGTGCGCTAGAAACCACCACACCTCAGCCCTCGCTATCGCTATCGTGATTAAAACTCGAGGAAAATGGTGGGCCTGAAGACGCATGAGGTTCCTTTCTCTGCGGCCGTTTCGTCCGGAGGAAAAGGGGCGATGTGGCTGGCGCTAGTTTGTGCTGCCGCGCGAGGGGAAAGAGAAAAGCCAGAGTGCCAGATGACCTGCTGGGGCGGGGATAGGGCTGAGGTAAGGGCCATGCAAGGCATACAAGACAACAAAGAGAAAAAAAAATTAATAGTCCAGGGAGCGCGCCAGAGTTGCGCAGACGGATAAAGGGTCCCCTGGCTCTTGTCCGCGGTTGAGCAGACCGTTGTTGGTACCTCTTACCATTCATTTCCGTCTCGTTTGCATTCTTGTGCGTATCCGCGGCGGGAATGGTTGATTTCGCAGGCATGTTATTGGTGCGCCCGCACCCGTACAACGCGCGCGGACGGAAATGCGGTTGCGTGCGGAGATAGGGCTTGGAATGAATGAGGGGATGAGGAAAGAGTTACATTCGAGTGACCAAGCGGACTCACCGGCGGCCACGCACGCGGCTTACTATGAGACGGGATATCCGGGGCAACGGCTGGGCACAGGGCGGAGGAGCCGAGTAAACGGAGACATAATCTGGGGGCGGTTCGCGGAGAAGGCGCCGGCTGACGGGGATCGTGCCAGCAAAGCTGAGAGAGATGGCGCTGACACAACAACCTTCGGAGGAGTGCTTACGGCCCCAAGTACCAACTGCCCAACTTACCGTTCCATCGTGTCCTTCCATTTTGGAGCATGTGAGGATGGATGAGTGGTTCGATGGCCGGTCGGGCCAGGCTGAGGGCTGAGGGCTGAATGCGCACATGACTCAATCCTGCCAGGTCGACAGGTACGCTGCTGCAAGGCGCGGCCGTGACGACATGTGCCTGTAGCTTGTGGAGGGCGGCCGGTCAAGCGAAAGGGCGGTCGGGAAACAACGTGTCTCTGGTCGCATTATCTTGTTGCTATTTCCGTGTTGGTCTGCAGCGTCGTTGCGCCCAGGGGGAAATGGCCCGCGCCAGGTTTGGCGGACCTGCTTATCCCTTCCGCCGGTACTGTAGCTGAAAAGCAAGCTGCCGGCTGCTGAACGTGCGACGCAGGGGTGAGGGCGGTAATAGGCGTCCGCGTGAGCAGCAGGAGTGGCAAGTAAGAAGTGTGTGTTGTACCGACTTCAATATATAGAAATCCTGGGGTCGGCAGACCCGCCGCGGCGGCTCGCCCTCTACTTCGACCAGTTGGTGAGCCTGACAGCTGATGAAACACGCTGCTGTGCCCCGGAGGCGCTTGCATGCCCGATTCCATCGTGCATTTGCCGCCGTCGTTGGAGGACGCAAGATGAAGGATCTGTCGTGCTGTCAATGCATAGGAGATTTTTCGCTGCCCTGGTGGCTTGTGGTGTTGCGGCCCGTGGACGTTATTTGGATTATCGCGGCGGCAAGTATTGGCCCATGTAGCGGTCAGGTCTGACCCGGCCTTCGTATTGGACCATTCCGGCTATGTGCTCTTCCCGCAAAGGCCTGACGATCCCGGGGATTGACGTCGGGAAAACGACTTTCTGGTTCCGGCTCAGGGGAACCCGCCGATGTGCGAAGGCGAGCAGAAGATGCAATCTACAGCTGGGCGGCTTCCGAAATGAAGGAACGGCACAGCAGCACCTCAGGGGACCCGAGGGAGCGGAACGGCGTGTAGAGGAGCACGTGGGCTGGAGTCCGGCGGGCTCGGCGTGGGGGAGCTAGAGACGCAGGGTGATAGGGAGTGACGTCCGCGCAGAAGACACGTACGTGGGCGGATAAGCAGCGAGTAGTGAGCGCGGACGCAACTTACCAACTGTAGCAGGTCATACACACGAGCAGTGGTACACGATGAGAAGGTCTGCCGCTTATCGAGCCTTGCATTGATGGCTTGAAGTTCCTTTTGCCTTCCCCACGAGTCCGTGCGTGGCTGGAGCGGTTGCTCTTCACAACGCCGATGATGCCAGGCTGCAGGCGCGGTGCAGATGCCGCCGCAACGGCTGCGCGGCCCAGAGCCCAGGCGAGCGGTGTCGCGATGGCCGCAATGGCAGCAATTCGCGGAAATTGTTCGTCAATGCACTCTCCAATTTCCGCAATTGACCGGTGCGCCGGGAGCTGGGAGCGGAGCGCTGGGAGAGTTGCAAGCGCCGTGGAAAAAGGAGCCATGAGGCAGATGACCGCCGTGTTTTGGAAGCTCATGCGTGGGACGGCACGGCCGGCGGGAGGCGTCCCCCCGGGCGCTACCGTTGGCCGTACAGTTGCTTTTGGTGTTGCTGGATTCGCCCAGCGCATTGACGATGACTCTGGCCGTGGTACGTTCTCTCGGGCTGCCGTCGCAGCCCAAACGAGTCGAGACTGCTTCGCTTGGCTGGCCGACTGAAACGTGAAAAAGCCCGGGCGACGTAGCGGCACGGCGCGGCTCCGCCAGGGCCAGAGGATGTCGTCGGCAAAAGGCCGACAGCGACGGCTTCGAATCCCACGAGGCCCAACACCATCGCGCCCACGCTGATAAGGCTGTGGGTGTCGGCACTTGCGAAGGCTCCGCCAGCGTCAGCCAGGCCCATCCACGGGACCTGCGAAAGCCGGCAAGCCCGTCTTGGCCCGATCCGACTCAGGCCTAGCCGCAAGCCTGTCCCGGGTTGTCGGGTCCGATGGCGCTCTCCGGGGAACTGGTTTTGGTGTTCTGCTGCCTACCCCCACCTCCCGCCGGAGATACAAGAGCTTCTGAGACGAAATGACAGCGTCGTATCGTGAAGGAATGTGGTGCGCTCCCTGCTGCCATGTCTCGGTACGGGACGTCAACACCACGGTGGTGGTGTGGTGAGCAGTCGTGGACAACGCTCACAGGCGAAGCTCGATGTCGCAATCGGGTCCGCTGCCGCTTCGGTCGGTGGTGTGGCAGCCCGCCAGCTGATGGGTGCTGCGATACCTGGAGCGTGGAAGGCATTGCTGTCTCAGTCGTTTGTGCCATCACATGGAGAGCTCATTCACCGCCTTCATGCGCGACGGGAATCAGCCTGTTTCACGGCAGCTGGCAGCGCCGCGCCGTCATGGCGAGCGTCGTCGCGGTCCCCTTGCCGCGAGCCCTCGCGTCAGCGTGTGCGACGTGCAGACGATACATCGCCAACTGCTGCATCGGCGAGGCGGGACGGAATCGCCGCGCCCTGCCTGAGTGGTCCAAGTGTCCGGGGAAGTCGTTTTGCGTCTATGCGGCGGGGCTTGCAATCCGGGGACTGCACAGCACATCGTGTCACTTGCTGGCACGCCCGCGACGCGACTGGCAGAAACCGCAGGCAAGTCGACGAGGCACGAGGCGGGCGATCACGGGGAGGCGCATGGGTGGTAAAGCTCCGACGAGATTACCTGATCTGCCTCTCGAGGGTACTGGTCGAGACTTTGGGGCCGGTGGCAAACCTGCCTGCGCTTGTGTACCCCCTGGTAGACTGCGGAGACGGGCGCCGGGGGCTGCAGCTCAGGGTCTGGTCACGCATACAGTCGCAACGGTCGAGAGGCCTGCCGTGCCACCCAGGTCAGCTGCGCTCTCCTGGACCTGGAGATCATGAAGCAGCGATCGCCGTGCTGAAAACAGCCTGTCGCACATGATGGGCTCGCCGCGCGCTGACACTCGTCAAATGACTGCCGCTCGACTGCCACTTCATCAAGCCCGGCGGCACAGCGCTTCGACAGCCTCGTCGAGAGCGTCAGAGTGAGGCCAGGGCAGCTCACCTCATTCTGCGCAACGCTGCCCGTCGCCGACTGCCGAGAAGGGAAGGTCAGCTGCAAGCGGAAAATTCCTCCCGCACATGTGATGCTCCAGCCACAGCAGCGACAACAGCGGCGTGGCGACCTGCGGTTCCTGGCCACAATCCCGCTGTCCCGCGTGCTCACCGGCCGGCGGATGGCAGGCGGCGGCGGCGGCGGCGGCGCGGTGGGCGGGCGGCGTGCTGCAGCAGAGAGGACGGCGGAGAGGGCGCGGAGAGAAGTCCACTCGAGACGCGCGTGAATCATCCGCCGACGTTTGAGGCGTGTTTGCGGCCAAGCGCCGGCCGAGTTGGGCACGCCGTACCCGTGCCGGTATTTATCCTGCAACGAGCAGCCGGCCAGACCACGGGCCTCGGGCGCGTGCGGTCGCCAGGGCAGCAGCAGCGGTGGCAGGCGTGCTAGCGGCGCCTGTGCGCGTCGGCTGCTGCGGGCGCGTGGAGGAGGCAGTGGGCGAGAGCAGCTCCGGCGGTGTCGGGGCCTGACTCGGCGCGGCTTTGTTCTGCTGCGGTTCTGGAAGAGAGCTTCTTCAGGCCGCCGGAGCTGCTCAGCCGCGCGGCGCTCGATTGGGCTGGGCTGCCAGGGGACGTCGGCGCTACTCTGGGGAAGAGCGGAAGCGTCGCTGGCGCTGCAGCCGGCTCCACCGCGACTCGTACGCGCTGGCGGTGGCCTTGCACGTTTTGGGACGCACGCCGCAGGCTGAGGCAGATCCAGCGTGCGCTCTTGTGACTTGCATTCCGAGGGTGCCCCCCCGGCACGCGCACTCGCTGCCCGCGCTTCTCCGTGCCCACGCCCCCCGGGCGCGCCCCGGCGTGTGCGCCCCCCATGCTCTGCCGCTCCATGCCTCTGCCCATGCGCAAACGCCTCAAGTCCCACGGCGCCGGTTGGTGCTGGTGGTCGCAGGCACCGCGAGCTTGTGCGGTTGACTTGTCAGACAAAAGCACTGTCTCTCGCTCTCCCGGATTCTTATGATCCAGAGCCCCCAGCTTCCCATTCCGCAGGCCCACGCACGCACACCACCACCACCGCCGACTGCAAGGCCGCCACTCACACTCTCCCTCCGCACACAACGCAGACTGCTGTCTCACCCCGCCCAAGCTGCCACGCTGTCCGGGCATGCCGCATTACTTATGAACCCGCGCCGAACGCCTGCACTCAATCGCCAGCGCTGCGGTATTTGGGCCTGCCGATCTTGACGCAATCGTCTGCTCCGGAAACAGCCATCTCGCCCTTTGCACACACCCAACCCACCAACCTCATATAACCGCCACCACGACCGCGACCATCGCACCGGCCGCGCCGTCGCCCACCATGCCGTTCAAGCCCCAGGTCCCCATACTCCAAGTCGAGTCCAACGCCATCCACACCGTCGACACCCGCTCCGCCGAGCAATTGTTCGGTCTCTGGTCGGGTAAGCTCTGTCGCGCTTCCACCGCGCTCCCTCTTGCTGATCCGCTGTAGTATTCTCCAAATGCGCCGAGACCATGGAGGAGGGTCGCCGCCTCGAGAACCTGAGCTGGCGCCTATGGAACCGGGAGACCTTCTGCTGCGCTCCCGACCACACTAACCCCAACGCCTCTCTGTTCACCACCCCGCGTTGGTCCTACACTCGCAAGACGTCCGACTCGGGCTCCTTGTCCATTCCTGCCCTGTCGTCGAGCGTTGAGTCCGACGACTCGGACGAACGCGTCGACAGCGCCTCCACCCTGCACTCCACCACCTCGTCGAGACCTCACATTAGGAGACACGACTCCACCGAAAGCCGGAACCGAGGAACTGAAAAGCACATTACGCCTGTTGACCTCGAGAGCTTAGTCATTTGCATCAAAGAGAAGAAGGACCTGGAGCCTCTCGCCCCCTTGCCGATGCCCGCTCCCGAGCAGCAGGTCCAGGAGAACGCGAAGGAGCGACGCGTCGAGGAATCCATTCCGCCACCCACCAACCCTAAGCCCCAAATGGTCCCCGAGTCTTCCACTTCCACCGTCGCCACCACCCTCGACAGCGATCTCTCGAAAATGAGCCCTCCTGTCATTGGCTCCGACACCAGCACCTCGACCGACAGCAGCTCCCACAGCGTCGTTCGCGGCTTCTCGCCCGGCCGCGTGTCCTCTTCCTACCGCTCAAGGACGAATCTCCAGCAGCAGGCCATGCCCACCCCTATCATCAGGCAGCCCCAGCACATCGCACCCCCGATGAAGAAGAAGGGTGCCATGTTCACGCTCGGTGGCTCTTCCGACGAGGATGGTAACAGCTCTTTGGAAACTCACATGCAGATGAGCCAGATGAGCAACGCGCGCAGTTCGCTCTCGGACGGCCTCAGGAAGCCCCCGGGCGTGTCCCGCAAGCAGACATCTTTCAAGGACGAGATCTCCGCCAGGATGCCCGAGCGTAAGGCATACGAGAGCGAGGAAGTCTTCGAGAGCGACAGCGACGAGGAGGTCTCCGAGAGTGCCATCGAGGACGATGACGAGAGCCAATGGGAGGATTCGGACGATGAGAGCGGCCCATCTAGCGTCAACGACAAGGTCTCGTTCCAGAGGGTCGACTCCAAGCCCAACCTCACCTCCCGCCGCTCGCTTCTGACCACCCTGATGCACGAGGGCGACCGGGCCCAGGCTCTCCAGAACGCTGCGTCCCGCTCCACTCCCGCCCTTCGCCGCTCGCGGGCCGCTTCGCCCAATGGACCTTCCGTTGCGGCATCACCTAACACCCATACGTTGAGATACACCCCTGCCCAGCCTGCCCAGCCTGCGCCCAAGCCTGAGCAGGAAATCCCCAGGTCAAAGCCCATCATTATGACGACCTCTAACACACACGCCCCTCCGGCACTGTCCCCTCGGACCACCAGGCGGAACATGCTCACCACTGAGTTGACAGAGTCTCTCCGCAAGCATCTGCTGTGGGAGCGCCAACAGAAGAACTCGACCAACAACGCAGTTCTCAAGAGGAGACACACTTCGACAGATGTCAAGAACCTCAAGAACTACCCTGGCGAGGCTCAGCCATCGGCCCTTGCGACCGTAAAGGAGAACGCTGCCAAGGGTAACAACTCCTGGACCACCAACTACTTTGACTCGGGTCTTCAAGAGTACCACGAGCGGGGGTGGTAAAAAAAAATCAGTTTGAATTCTCCCACCAGGACAGGCATCAGCCTCTCGGCCCGGACGACCCCGGGCAGTCATTGATTGCATTTCTTTTATTGCGAACATAGCGTGACGGTGTTTGGCGATTTTGCTTCTAGTCATTTTAATCTTTTTTCATGGTGTTCATGGACTCATGGGCTTCATGGCAGGAACGGCACGGGTCACATCTGACTGCTTCTGAATTTTTTTCGGGATACCATTTTGCACTTGTTCACAGCAGCACAACGATGCTACGAATCTTCTTCTTTTACTGCGGACTATTATTTCTTGGACGGCGGGAAGACATCGACACTGGCTCGCGCCTTGGTTGCATTGGAGGGGAATTCACATGCGAACGGAGCATACCGCCGCCGTCCATGCCCTGTAACACTATACGGAACTCTGTACTTGTAGGGGAAGCGTTTGGGTGGAGCCTCGTCGCATTCTGGCAGCCACCGACTCCACCGGGGCTGGAGAGCACAATTACCTCACGACTTGTAGATGGTAATCAGCTTAGGTAGCGTAATCACTGAAAAAAGTGGATTTTGAAACAAGCCAATGGCGCGATGCACCGGGATACTCAGTTGTGCGGTGGACTCGGGGTGGATTCACCGGTAACAGGGCCCTGGGCGACAATCAGCAATTCGCATGAACGGATTGCTCTCATGGAAGCGTCTGGCCGGGCGTGTTCCTGATGGATTCGAGAGGGGGGGGCGTGGCAGCCGCCCCTCACAGAGAGTGACCCGGTGCCGTCCGATTTTCTGCCAAAGTTCCCCACCGCCCCAATAAGCAAAATGCATGGAAGAAACGGTCGGTGACGGGCACATGCAAAGAAAAGCCTCAGCGTGGCTCCGGCACGGGCTCTGATCCATGAGCCGCCAGGAGAGAGTTGCATAAGCGCGTGCACACCCTCATCAGAGGAGCAAGAGGCGGTAAGAGCGATAAGAGGCAAAGAAGCGCAGCGGCACGGCACGACACTGGGGCATGTGCTTGTGTGCGTGGGCGGTGGCATCATGGGCACGCTTTTGCCGGCCGTGGCTCGGGCGCGCCGCCGCCCGCCGCCGTCTCGCGTGCCGAACAGTAGTAGCTATCTACGCGCCTCGGTTGGCCGCCGGCGCGTGGCAGGGCGCAGGACGGCGACGGGCCCAAGGAACATGTGGAAATAACAAGTCAGAAAAAAAAGTACCTCCCGCGGTGTCACGGGCGGCGGCAGCGTGCAGGTGGTGGTGCTTTTTGGGCTGCGTGCCCGTGCAGCTGCCCCTTTGCGGGTGGTGGTGTCCTCGGGCCGACACAGAATGGCAAAGACACTGCTGCAAAGCATTGGCAGGGCGCCAGATCAGATGGGCGGGTGCATTGGCACAGAGGCACGATGGCCGCTGGGGGCGGCGATGCGCAGGTGGAACACCGAGGGCGATCGCGCACACGATGCAGCCTTATGAGTCACGGCAGCGGCGCGGGCGTGGTCAACATGACTGAGTATGACGGCAAGATGAGTTTGGGTGATGCTGCGTTGGCAGCACGGTAGACTCTGGCTCAACACCACAACCGGCCCCCAACTGCCCCCCCCATATGAGGGCCTGCTGACCTCGCTCTGTGCAAACCCCCAGATCGCCGCTCCGCACCGCGATTGTCTCCCTAATCACAGTCTATTTCCAGCGCCTGCCTATCATCATGGCCGCGGAAGGGCGATCAAGCTTCCGCAGCGGCACGAGCAGCGCGGCCGGTACGTTCGTTCTGCCAACGCATCACTCTAGCCGCTGCACGTCCCGGTCATCTGCTCACTCCAATGCAAGCGTCCTCAGGGTCGCCCGCTGCCAGCGCATCAGAGGCAGCGCGTCCTCAGCCTCAACCCCAAGCCGCTGCGCCACGGCGCGGGAGGCCATGCCGCTTCTACGGCACCCCGTCCGGTAAAGCTTACGCGACCCTGTCTGTGCCTATCAACCCGCTCAACACCGTGTGGGGTTTCTGTTGATCACCAGACGCCGCATCCCTGATGGCTGCTGATATGAGCGATTCCAGGCTGCCGTGCCGGCCGCCAGTGCCCGTTTGCCCACGACGCCTCCGCCAGCGGCGGTCAGCCTGCTGCGAAGGCCCGACCTGCGCGTCAACGCCAAGCGGGCGAGGATCCGGAAGAACCTTCTCTTGCATCCACCACACCGACTCCGCGCGCTCGCGTGGTGCAGCGTCCCACTCCGCGCGCGCAACAGGAAGATCCCCGCGAGTTTCAGTTGGCGCAGATCCGCCGCAGATTCAGCCCGGAAGAATCGCTCGACGCGAGCTCTGCCACCGTTCTAGCTTTCGGCATGAAACCCTCAGACCCCGACTTTCCCTTTGACATTGACGAGCTGGCCTGCCGCCTCCGCGTGCCTGCCACCTACCCAATGCAGGGCCGTCCGTCGCTGAGCGTCACCAACGCCGAGATGGACAGGGGCTTCCAGATCAACGTCGAGAAGGGCTTCGATGCCCTTGCCGCGCAGCAGCTTCCTAACCAGACGCTGCTGGCATTGATGAACGCGCTGGACCGCCGCTTGGAGCAATTGCTAACCGCGCCGCCTGCTGAGACTTTCTCCATCAAAATAGTCCCGAACGCGGCGGCGAGGGCCGTGCCGAAGCATGCCGCCCAGGTCCCCACCCCGCCGCCGCCGCCGGTCGTTGTGCAACCATCCCAAGTGCCAGCGCAACCGAGGGAAAGGCCACCGCCACCTCAACCTGCATACGGCCCTGAGCAGAGGGCGCAGGCCAAAGCGCGGCGTGACCAGGAAACGCGCCAGCTTGAGGCTCGGCTCGGCCGCCTGCCTCACTTCTCCACCCTGGCGGATGGCGCGTTTATCGTGCCTGTCGAGCCCAGGCGTAGGGCCGAGCTGCCCATTGCGCTGCAGGCCATCAAGACGGTGAGGCTGCTGGTGCCTGAGCTCTATCCGCTGCAGCCGTGCAGGATCGAGCTCATGGGCATCGACAGGCTGGATGCGATGCCCGCCGAGCAGGCCTTCGAGGACAGGGCGAGACAGTTTGCAAACATGTCACTGCTTAATCACGTTAACTACTTCTCCCAGAACATGCATTCAATGGCCCAAGCGCCCCCGGCGACGTCGGATGACAGTCCGAGGGTCCTGGACCAGGTGAAGGAGCTCACCGTACAAGACAACGCAGAAAGCACCGCAGCATCTGGTGCCGAGGCAGACTCGAAGACGGGGACTGACCATGTAGACGATAGGAGTCACATCATCACCATCCCAAGACCGCCTGAGTGGCAAGTGCCAGCTTCTGATGACGATGACGAGGATTCCTACGACTCCTACTCTGATGAATCACACAGCGACGGAGAAGCGGAAGGGGGTGGCTCAGACCGCCCCGGAGGAAGCTCCCAGACGCCGGCCCTCGAACGCGGGGTTACGGTGTCGTTCCCGCACCTAGAGCTCTACGGCATCGAACTGCTCGAGCTTGTCAACCTGTGTCTGACCGTCAAGTGCACCCGGTGCAAGGATACGTTGGACGTCAACAACATTAAGAACAATGCTAACGCTGACTATACCGGCATCCGCAGCGAATCGTGCAAGAAGTGTGCGAATCCGCTGGGCATAGGTATATCCGTTGGGGAAAAGTCTTTTTGGATCATGGGACTAACGTGTGAAAAGGGTATCGAATGGACATGATGCATGCAAACTCCGTTCGGGCCGGCTACCTTGATCTCGACGGATGCACTCCCGTTGACATGCTCCCAAGGTGAGGCTGCGAGAATAGAAAATGAGGTGGCGCCTGGGGATATTTGCGGCTTACAGTAGCGCGACTCGTACCCAAGCTTTCATTTCGCCCTAAGGGAAGAAGAGTGTTGAGGGCTGACTGCAGGCTCGCTAGCAACTTTATCCCGACATGCTCGGGCTGCTCTACTCAGTATCCCAGCCCCGGCGTGGTGTCTGTTCGCGGGGACTCGTCAATGGCAATGTGCAGAGAATGCCACCAGAAAATGAGTAGGTGGCGCCTAAAACTGGATGATTTGCAAGGCTAACCGGTGCTTGTCGCTCCGTGCAGCGTTCAAGATCGCAGAAGTTAAATTTCTGTTGGTCAGCGCGTCGTCAGGTACGTTGCTAGCGGCGGGCGGAACAGGTCCCGGCGAGCCTACGCGCATCGACATGCTGATGATTCCTGCGTGACCACAGCACAAGCAACCCGCGCATTGCCGCGAAAGAAGGTTCGTCAGGCCGCCCACCGGTTGATGCACTCACCGCTGACGGCTTCTGAAGCCCAAGGAGAAGCTGGGAATCGTGGCGGGCCAGGAATTACCCAAACGAGGTCGCTGCAAGCATTACAGCAAGAGCAATCGGTGGTTCCGGTGCGCCGCATGCCACAAACGTCTTTGCCGGCGTTTGGTCCCATCAGCCGGACATGTGCTGACTCCGCTCCAGGTTTTCGTGTTGTAGCAAAGTGTACCCATGTGACAGGTACCGTCATTGCCCGCCAGACGATCGTGAGATCTCCAGGCCCGATCGACGGACTGACAGAAGGATCGTAGGTGCCACGACGCTGAGGCTGATCACCCGAACGAGCACGCCAACAGAATGATTTGGTAAGTTCCTTGGTGTCTCGCGCCCACCGGTTGCTCTCGATCTGGCGCGAGGCTCCCCAGATCCCTGCTCCACAGTGACGTCGCGCCTGCATCCACCCCCGGCACAAGCTTTCCCCGCACGATTTACCTGTTGCGGCAGACCGTCGCGCTGTCTCGGTGCCCTGCCACCCTCGCGACATTTTCGCCCGAGCCATCTGCAGCCCTACGGCCTGCCGTCGATCATCTCAACCAACCCATTGAGCGCGATTTTGCTGACGGCACCATTCTGGTCGCGTGTATAGTGGATTTTGTACGTCGCCGTCGCCTCCTCCCATCCGCGCCTCGGCTACACGGACGACTAATTGCGATCACAGGCTCGCGCGAGCAAAATTACCGGCCGGAAGATTGCGGAATATGCCACGCGACGCTCGTCGGCAAGAAAGGGTCGGGCTTCTGGGAAGGTGGAAAAGGTACGTGAATAATGCCCAGCTTGTGATTATTGTGATTGCGCAAGAGTTCTCGCCCCTTTCTTAATCGCGGCCAAACTTCCCTGCCCAGACCCCTTCACGACCAGAGACAGAGTTTCGCTGCCCCCGGCGGCGTAAGCTGGCCGTTAGCTTTGGCTGCGCTTCGATTCGCCGGCGATGGGTGAGGAGGCGGACACTAAGGGCTTTGGGTGTCTACACCCGCTTCCGGCACGCCGTTGTCAGAAGCCAAGGCCACAGCTCACCTGTGGTCGAGAGCAGCGGCACCAGGGCTCGAGCGACTCAATGCGGCGTCAGCACGCGCGTCGGCGCATCCAGCGTCGCACCTCAAAACAAAGACCGTAATTCGCGACGCCCGAGGACGTCTTCAGCTGCCGCAGTGGGCCAGGCCCTGTTCACCAGCTGTCATGAGGACGGCGGTAGTGGGGCAATAGACCGTTTGCAGCACAGGCAGCCGCCGTCGCGACTCGAGGCATTGATGAATGGCTGGCGCATGGACGCTCCTCGGGCACACATGGCATTATTGCAATGGAACCAAGGTTCTTCATGCGGCGGTTGCGCTTGTTTCCTCTGCCCTCAGCGCCAACCTTGTCGCAAATGGCAGTCCCGCGCTTCCGACCGAGGTACGGTAGCCACCAGGCAGCTGCCGGCGGCTGAGCCGAGAGAGACGAATACGACAGGAAGAAGGTTTTGTGGCAGCCCATCTTGCAGGCCTCCCACGTGCGCGAGCCCCGCTCGGCCCTCGCAGCCCCACTTTCTGGTTGCTGGCTCGGCATTCTCCCCCAGGTTCTTGGGATTCGCAAATCTGGGGTTGGCTGTTCCTTGTCGATTCGACCACCCTCCCCCTCCTTCTCCTCCACCAAGCTCCAGGTATTTTCGTCGACCGGGGGAGGATCTGGCGGCCGCATCGCCGGATTTCGGATTCCTTCCAGCTTGGCGGGCAAGGCAACCCATGCCGGATCCTTTATCTCACGCTGCCGCTGGACCGTTTGCCCGCCATCCTCATCGCGCTCGGATCTGGGGAAGGAACTGACCCTTTGCGTTCATCGCACGAGACTGCCCGCCTTGCAAAGCCTCGAAAAAAGCCTCAATGGGGCGCACGCGGTCACTCAAAAGACGCCAGTGTCCCTGCGTCTGAAGGGCCGAGCCCGTTGGGGCATTGCCGCAGCCAGCAACCGCAATGTTTTGACATTCTGGCCCGAAGCGGACTCATACGCGCAGTCATGCGATGCGCCCGGTGGTGTCGTGGGCTGGATCGAACTAGGTACATCCATCTGCTTAGCTTTCCGGTCGCGGCTCCGCCGGGGCTTGTGCCCCTCCTCCCCTCTTCTCGTCGAGAACCTCCACCGCGACTAGCCGCCTCGTCTCCGCAGGCCTAGACGCGCAACCTTTTTCAAGCTTCCGCTGCTTACCTTACATTTTACTGCTGCTGTTGAGGCTACCTGCAGTAGTTGCAGCGGAAGCAAGAAGTAGTGGCGCCCCCGCGGCGAAATGCCGCCGTTTCTCTTTCTCCGTTTCGAGTCCAGGCCGCGTGACACGCGCACTACCTATCTCCTCAACATGAGGAGCGCGGAGAGACGGAGATTTCTCGCAGAAACTGTCAGAGGCAGGAATGCTCCGCCGCGCCGACGCTATTTCATTACACAATTCGTACACAAGCACTACTATCCGAGCACATGCTTTTCCTAGGGGTTTGTTCGGACTTTGGGCTAACGCAGGCGGTTCCGCTGGTTGGAATGCAGGTACGCGTGACCGCGTGCGCATGTCGAGGAAAGGTACGTTTTATCTTTTTACTTTTGCCACCAATTACAGCCGGCTCTGGTACTTGTTGCTTTTAGTGCGGGTACTTTTTTTTTTTTCGTAGAGGGTGGCGATGGTGGTGTGATGCCATCCTTTCCAAAGAGTTTCGTTACCCTCCATCCTTCCACCCCGCCTCACGGTTGTGTTTCAGCCTCTATTCTTATTTTTCCGGCCAAAGATGAGCCGTTGTTTGAGAAGCGCTCGCGTTTGGGCAGCGGCACACCATTTACCCATGGATGCGTTCTTTGTTTTCTCGTCATTATGCGTTTTTCCACCCAATCATCGTCCAGCACTTGCGTCTTATTTTTTGCGATTTTTTGGTTTTTGGCACAACCCCCCTGCTTTTTGCTAGTCGCGTGGCCTTCCTTCCGCTGTGCCGCACACGCAACGCGTACCGCACGCAACACGCATCTCTATACCCCCACGGTCAGGAAAATAAACAACCAACACACAAACACAACACGCACACGCGCGCGCGCGCACACGACGCCGCCCACTCTTCCTTACGTCGATCTATCTCTCCTTCTTACCGGTGCGACGTACTCCGTCTCACGCACATTCCCTTTATCTCTGTTCTCCGCACGCCCGGTTTCTCCTCTTCGTGTTTTTGTCACCTCCGCAAGTGGGGGGGTGAGAGAAGTGCAGGGGGTAGCCGGGACGTTGTCTTTCGGCTGCATCGGCTGCATCTTCCGCCGGCGAAAGCGTTGTTGCCCGGTTCTCCACGTTCGCCGGCGGTCAGGTGTATATGTGCGACCGGAGGCACGTGCAGCGAGCGGGAAGGGGGAAGAGGAGAGAAAAAGCTTGGTTGTGTGTGTCGCGACGTGTGTTTGGTCGTTGGTTGGGTTGTGCGTTGGCGTGCGTTATGCATGCAAAGGAGAAGCGGGCCCCACGCATGATTGATGCTCTTTGTCCTTTTTTTTCCTTTTCCCTTTTTTTGCTTCACGTTTTCCCCAGTCACACATCATTTGTTGGTGCACGACCTCTATATTGAAGGGGTATGAAAGAAGGCAAGATGCGCTAATTCGAGACCGCTCGTTGTCACACCGCTAGACCCGAGGAAGTACAAACGTCGCCCCGGCGGTGCCGCGAGCGGCAGCAAGGACAAATAAGGGAGCCTATCGGATCTTCGAGGAGGTTTCATGGCTGTGACGAGAGGTCGTCCACGTGGTTGAGAGAGTCAGGTTGGATTAGGTAAGTGTTAGAGGTGTGATGGTGATGTGGGATATAAGGTTTTTGATTTGGTGTTGTTGTTTCGGATCATGTGGTTGGAAGTAGCAAGTCGGGTTGGCCCAAGCAGAACCTACCTTCTTTCTCTGTTCCACGATCTGTTCTTTTCGGTGGAGCCTATTCATCAATGGATCGTGTTACTCATCGTCAATTGACCACGCGGCGCCAGCGACGACTGATCTGCTACAAGCATTGAGAAGAGCCAGGTGATGATGAGCTACTGGGAGCGGGCGTACGTACGCGCAACGCACACATGCGTGCGTGCGTGCACACCGTATCTATTTTTTGTTCCCTCTCACGATAGGGGCCCGAGCTGAGGGCTGGGCTGACTGACTGTGTTGGGCTCGATCTTTCTACTATTTACTCCTTAAACTAAGCGACGGAGGAACATGCAGGAATCGAAGGTTCGGGCTGCAAATCGCAGATCCTCGCCCGTTGGTGTTGGTGTCCGCGTTGCTTCTGCCTTGATTTTCGAGGCGCTTGGGGACGTTCTAGATTGAGGACTGTGGATTGTGGGTGGAGGGACTAAGGTGGAGTTTAGGTGGAGTTTGGGCCAACGTTTCGGGATCCGTGTTTTAAGGTACTTTCCGTAGGGCTGCTACTGCTGCCTTTTTGGCGCGTGCTGGATGGTGGTGCGTTCTCTCTCTTTCTGTTGCCCTTCTGACGAGAGGTGGTTGGTGCGGGTTGGTTACTGCGTAACAACCTTTTTTTTCTTGACGCGCATCGTAATTAGGGAAGTGTTGGCCGCTCCGTGCGTTGGGAAAGGGAAGAGGCGGGAGGAATGGGCGGTGATGACGATGCCATCACTTCACCTGCACCGCCGTATTGCGGCTCTACTCTGTCCCAGACTTTTGGTTTTGTGGTCTTCTTTCTGCAGCAACACCTCAATCACCCAACTTCTCTCTATCGGCTCGCGACCGTGTCTCCAAGGGGCGGGATCGGGATCGAATGACCACCACCCACGCGAGTCGGACACGAGCGAACATGCAGAGAGACGAGTCGTTCTTCACATCGATCGCGCGATGCGGACGGTTTTGAGGTTGTTTTACTACTCATTCACATGATGAAGATGGGCATTGGGGATTGGGTCGCCGTGTAACGCATGAGGTTGTCTCAGCCGTTCCTCCCCCTCGGAGCGCTCCGTGACAATTGGACCCGGCTGCGATCCGGTTGGACCTTTTGCATACCAAGGCATATCGTCGTCACCGACGTGATGGACCGATTTTCTTTTCTTATTAAGCTGGCCCAGATCTCTCGTCACTTCTTTGCCCCGACTCGGTACCCAGGCCGTTGGTTCGGATCGGCCCGAGACCGAAGGAACAAAAGAAGAAAAAAGGTATCGTGAAGGTTCGCTCTAGTGGTGTATCATCCTGCCGAACGGCTCCAATGACGGCGCTTCTGTGCCCTAGCTTGCCGTTCACTGACGATCTCGACGGGAATTCCCATTGATACTCGGAAGGATTCCTCCTCAACCAGCAGACTATTGTGTGTGGAAAAAGTTTTTCTGCCCTTCTGCTTTCCATTGAAGGGCATTGGCGGAACCACGAAAAGAGGCAACGTGATAGTCGGCAAACCTGCCTCCTCAGCCGAACGCCAGTGTACGTACAAGAGAAAAAACTTTCTCCGAGCCCGCTTTCACGAAGATTGCTGCCCGACAACAACGCGCGGAACCGGGGAAACACGGGAAGGTGGGGATTAGCAATTGGAAGGACGGGTGGGCGGGCAATTAAAAAAGACGACACATCCCAAAGGGCTGGCGTGCAGGCAGCCACCAGTCGAGAAATGGCAAAACAGCGAACAAGAAAAGTGAACCCCACTGCCAACCACGGGTTGCGGCTGGGCGGGGCGGGGCTGAAATGGGCGGCTCGTCGACAGAAAGAGGCGGGCTGGGGAGGGGCCCTCTTAGGGCCAGGCAAATCCATGCAGGAAAACATCGGAGCCGCAGTTCAATTTGATACTCTCGCTTCGCAACCGCCCTGGTCCCTTTTTTTTTCTTTGCCTCCACACGCACATCTTTTTGGGGGGGTCTCGTCTCACATTCTGCAAATCATTGGCGATGAAGAGTAATCATCGTCAGTCCTACACGCAAGGCACAAGTGGGCAGGTGCGCTGCTTTGGTTCCGGCGGAACGAACATCTCGTCTTTTTCGTTGCCCTTTTGCCCCCGGTTGCCCATTGCTTTCGGAAGCCGCCGACACTGCGGAGCAATGAGCAGCCCACAGACAGAGCTCGGAGTGTCGGAGAAAGGGGGGCATCCAAATCACAGGCAGGAAAAAAAATGAGAGAAGACGGAGAAGGCCCGACTGCCGGCCACTCACAGTTGTGTATGTCTCTCGTTAAGCACAAGCAGATACTACAGTACATAGCTACTGTGCACACGCAACATAACTTACGACGCCGCCGAAGCGGAGGAACAACGTGGCAAAATCATCCGTGCGTCTTCCTCCTCCTCACTACTCTCTCTCTCTGCTGCTGCCTTCATCCCTAACGCTTTCCCCGTGCGGCGTCTGGCCGTGACCGCCGCCATCTCGTGGCGTGAGGGGTAAATGGAGGTGGGTTTGGATGGGGGCCAAAACACCGGAGCGGCGAGGCGGAGGGGCCCTCTGGCACACCGGGGGGACTTGAAGGGATGGAAGCGGAGCCGAGTTCTGGCTCTGGCTCTCTTGTTGTTGCTTTTGGAGAAGACGATCATATTCATTGGGAACGGCTGACTTTGGATGCGACGTAGCCACGTAACTTGGCTTAGGCTTTCTTTTGCTAATGGTTACGGTTGCTTATGACTCCTGTTTGCTGGCTGGCTGATGATATGGTGGTGCTGCGCCTCAGGGCAACGGGATTGGCCGTAGAGGGCATTGTAGTGCGGTAGTAGCAAGCCAACTTTCTCTGACTTGCCTACTACAATGCTACCTACCTATCTACAAGCCCAATCTCTTTTGGCCCCTGCATGATGGCGAGATGTGGTGACACTATCTATCATCATGCGTGACCTCGCGCCGGGTGCCCGTCGTCCTTGCTTCCTCGATGGCGAGGTATCGGTCGGTGGTAAGCGTGCGTACGTAGGTGGTGGTGCGTAGTTCGAGACATTCTTTCGCGATAGCTCCATCGGAACTCTCGCTTGCCGTCTGTCAGATCGGGGGCCGGATCGCCGGCACTTTTAGCGACGCACAGGCAGGCCGCCTCGTTGTTGCGTGACTTCCCTTCGCCATCCCGCTCGGTTTTGCCGGCGTAATTAGCTGTCGTCTGCGGGCAACTACCGGTTCGGGTCGGATTTGAGCTCTCAAGCAGGGGCAAGCGAAGGTGACAGCGCGGCATGCGTGCACGTGTGGGGAGCAAAGACGGCAGCGATGACGTAGGTGGTGGTCGAGTGTCAGCGTGATGCCTTCTCAACCACCCGCTTCAATGTGCTTACGTACCGCCCTTCGCTCTGCGAGTAATGCAGGGCAAGCTTTCGGTTGCATGAGTAGGGCTGCGTGTACGTCCCCTTGGCGGCACACATTTGGACGGTCTAGAATGCTTTGATCCGCGGTGCAGACAGCTGGTCACGATGAGCAGCTGGGTTTTTTTCTGGAGAGATTGGCACGCATCCCTGTGATATTTCGCCCTCCCGGTGCGCGACACATCAAGGTACTGTCCTCATGACCGTCGATGAAGGGCAACTCGAGTCCACAGTCAGTCGATTGACAAACGACATCGCCCGGGTTATCGCCGGCACTCGATGCCAACGAACGCCCCCTCTCCTCCCCTTCTTTCTCCGCACCGCGCTCCCCACATAGGTGGCGCTGGGGCAATGGGGCAAAGAAGGGTCTCATGAATCAGAACACGAGGTCGTTGTGGGCACAGCAGAGGGGCGAGTCGCCGGATATTGCCAATTGAACCGCCAATCACTTTCCGACTTTTCCCATTGTCCGGGGGCTCTTCTGGGGAAACCGGACTTACGCCATCCCGCCAGTTAGCGACCCCGAGAACGTGCTCAGATGCCCTTAGCTTGTCCTCGCCTCCGGGGAGTTCTCTTGTCACTTCCGTTGGCGTGACTTTCTAAGGGCCAGCGGATCGGATCTTCGTCGGGAATCATGTTTCCGGCGGAAGGGAGGAGCGGAGCGGAGTCGGGGGCAAGGAAAAAAAAGGCGGAGGGGCGGGGTGGCCTCTCTTCCAGGGCAGAGAGGGTGTGAAGGTGGCGCTATGCTAGACGACGTTCGAGGGCATGCCATGACAAAAAACTAGTCTTTCGTTGCCTGCAATTGATGAGCCATTTTTTTGCTTCTCCTTAGCTGAAGCATTGATGTCGTCGTGCGGCTGAAGTTGCGAGACATGTGACCACATTCTCTTGATACATCTCGACATTGACGAGCACGAGGGTGGTTGGCCTTAACGCCTATGACGTCTGTGCTGGAGATGTGGTGGACCTGTCATCCCTTTAGCTCCCTCCCTTGGCCAGCACCAAGAATGTTCAGATGACGCTTCAAAAATTGCACCTTAGATTCCTTTGAGATAGACGGAGAGACGGACATCGCTCCTGCACGCCTTGGTCGCGACGATCACTTAGACCGCCGCTGATGACGCCGAGGCCGCCAACTTGCGCCTCAAATTACCCCAACCAGACGCTGATTTCCTAACGGGGAAATCTCTTAGTGCCTTTGCCACTATGGTTTTCCCAATTGGCCAGTAAAAACGACTACAAGGAAAAGTTAATAGGCGGTTGTACGGAAGTGATGCCAACGGTCATAGCAACATGTCGATCATATCGATGACGAAGTTTGCATCGCAATCTGAGAACTGTTCTGCCCGTTGTAAATTTCCACTAGGATAATCCTACAATGGGTGCTGAAAAATCTGAGCTATCGTAGACTAATTCCTATCAAAACCATCTAAGCTCGTTATGTGCGTAGTTGAAGCTACTATCCGGACGTAGATGTAGAATTAGTCGGATGCCCTTGCTCACAAAGATAATTGCGGACCGTCATTTCTTCTGGCACCTACTTGGATGCTTCACCTATCTCTGATTCGAGAACATTCTCGAATCTCATTCGCTACCCTCCCTTCCATACCATAACCAATACGGCCCTTTCAAGGAGTCCAGGCCTACATCACTACTACTACTACTACTACTACTACTACTACTACTACTACCACCAGCTGAATCTAAAACGCCTACACATGCAACCTCAAAGTACGGTAGTCTGATTCTTCGCGAGTCTCGCCGTCACACCAGCCCCGCCAACCAGAAGCAAGGCAGCCCCAGTACTTCCATCAAGTATTCTCCTCGTGGCACAAAACCCCGCACCTCTTGCTCCCACCCCTTTCGTCCTCCAAATCCCTTGCTGCTAGACTGCCCGAGACCCCCTTTCCACGACAGCGAGATACGACGTCCAGGTGGCGATACGGTGCACCGCGCGGAAGTGGTATCCGGGCATACGACAGCAGCAGCAGCGAAGGGAGTGCGCGCGAGAAAAAAAAACGTGTGGGAATGCGGGGGAATACATTCACTCCGTAGATTTGAAAATTAATATATTCCCCGTATGTACAAATCGAAGGACGGAAGAACAAAGGAAAATAAAATAAATGTCCTTCGTTCTTCTTTGACTGCCCTTCCCCCACTCACCCTTTCTCTCTGCACGTCCGCCGTCGCCGGTAGGTGGCTGAGAGCGACAGGAACAAAGCCTAATGCAAGTACAAGACATGCTGCATGTACCGCGTTGCTGTGGTGTAATAGCCGTCATGTACAGTATTTCGAATACTCTACATGTACTCCACATCTGTAAACACTTTTGCTTTTTTTCTCCAGACATCTACACAAAGTACAGGGAAAAAAAATTTTCTGTGGTGTCACACCTACCACATGTGCAGCGACATGAGGTCAACAAAAACAAAAAACATGTCTTCTAGAAACTCGCACGACAGATTCAAAACGCACGCAGTAAATGAAGCACGCGGACAGCAAGGGATGCATGTCTTTGTCCCGCGCAGATGCAAAGACAACGCGCACTGTATGTAAGAGACGCGACGCGTACTGTAGCACATCCACGGAAAATTTTTGTCTTCGTCCTTTTCTTTTTTCTATTGAATAAGTATGTTCCGCTGCTACATTACTTACTTTTCCATCCGACTCGGCAGCGTCCGCCACGACGTCATTGCTGTTCCTTTCTTATGCCAAAAAAAGGCCAAAAAGGGAGGATTGGAAGACAAACGTCCCCTGAGTGCTACATCATACATGCATTTCTTCCAACCCACGACTGGCGGGGCGATTATCATCTCCCATAATACGTCGGCTTGCATCTTCTCCCCAATGCCTTGTTTTCTTTTTTCCTTCATCCGTGGGGAACATGACGCTTGTCTCAGAAATCGTTCTCGTCGCTTCCTGCAATAATGACATTGTTGACCTGTCGCAAGGGTGAAGACACACGCGTTAGCCAAGACTCTCATTCAGATAAGCGGTGAAGGGGCGTTCGCGAATCGGGTTCAGAACCCAGAGCCCGATGGCCTAGAAGCCTGGACGGGATCCCTGTCGAAGCGGGCGGTTGTGATGTGCACGGCGGGAACGGGGAAGCGGGGAAGATGCGAGACGATATGTTCCCACTGGCCAGCGACACAATCCCAGCAGATCGGAGGTCAGGGGCGCCGCGGCGAGAAGCGAGAGACATGGGGTGTGGGGATGCAGCCATCAAGGGCAGTCAGAAGAGGTCATGGGGGGATGGGCGTTATTTGTAACACCAATGGCTGCAGTGCAGAACAGGGGTTCAATGCGATTTGCAACTCGCCTCCGCCGGCCAGAAGCCATGTCGTGTAACCGTGGCTTGAGGGGGGACGTCGGGATGGCGCACCTGCACTGCAGCCAGACGTGATAACCCAACGGAGACGCCGTTGGGGCCCAAAATAAATGTGACTGGGGGGAAAGGGCTGCAGCTGAAGCACAACCGGGAAATTGTGAGGCGACCAAAGAAATCTGCAGACTCACCTTCAGGACCATGCGGCACAATTGCGTCGCAAGCAGGAGCTGCTGCCTCTTGGAGATGAGCGGGTCGATGACAAAGTGCTCGCGCATGTCTGTCACAATCTACGTTAGCCCTTGCATCACGCTTTTGTGTGGAGTGTGACGGCTCAAGTGATGCGAGTAGTAATTGGTGGTGAAATAGGTTAACGGAAGAAGGTACGAGCCGCTGCACATGCGACCGGGATCTCGATTCTGTGTATCCGGGATGTGCGACATCTCGTTGCGTAACCGCATCTGACTGGCAGCCACATGCAGTGCCGGTAACAGCTGGCAGTTGTGGCTGCAGATTGCGGGCAGGGAGCGCGCAAAACAGCGTTTGCAGGGAATCAAGCTCGGGATGTGATGATGCAAAGGGGAGCTTACCGTTGGTTCCTGTTTGCATGCAATCAACACCCAGGCGCGAGTTCTCCTCCTTGACCTGTCTCGACTTGATGGACGCAAGGGTCTCAATAGGGCTCAGGCCCGAGTTCTCAGCGAGGGCCATTGGCACTGCATCGAGCGCCTCGGCGAAAGCCCGCATGGCGTATTGTTCGAGACCGGGGCTCTGATAACGGCGTCAGCCACCAAAAAATATTGAATGCGCATATGATTGACACGTTGTCACACGTACCTTGACAGCTGCGTCCTCGACAGCCAGAGAGCAAGCAACCTCTGCCGCTCCACCTCCGTAGACAACGCGGTTGTCCCGAACCAGGTTGCGAACAACGCACAGAGCGTCGTGGAGGGACCTCTTGGCCTCGTCGATGATCTGTCATGCGTCAGTTCCATGCTTCGAAAAAGCCGGGGAAAGGGCCAATGTACCATCTTGTTGCTTCCTCTCAGGAAAGCGGTGACGGCTCTTGTGTTGGCGCACTCCTCGATCACCAGCATCTTGTCTCTTGTGGTGCCGAAAGTCATCTCCCTCACAATACCAGCAGTACCAAGCTTCTCCGCGCTGAGGTCCTCGAACCTGGGCACTATCCTACCGTTGGTGGCGATGGCGATGAGCTCAATTTCGGGACCACCGACCCACCTGACAGCGGGCAGGTTGTTGGTCAGAAGAAGGTGGTTGGCCTCGTCATCGAAACCCCACTGGCAAATGGCGACATTGGCGCCAGTGTCCTTGATCTGCGTGATCATCTCGTTGAACTTGTCAGACTCGTACTGCTGGAGGCGCTTGAATTCCTCGACGTTGGTGATGTCCAGCTTGTGCTTGGTCTTGGGCTTCGGGGGCTCAAAGGCGCAGGTGAGGATGGCAATCTTTGCGTCGCGGACTTCGGACGGCATCTGGGGGTGGGAGAAATCCTTGTCGATGATGACACCCTTGACGAGCAGGGAATCCTCGAGAGAGCCGCCGACCTTGGTGTCGACCTTGATGAGTTCGAAGTCGACATCCTTGCGCTCGAGATCGGCAACGGACAGAACGGCGTCGACAGCCATGCGGGCAAAGTGGTCGTGAGCCTTGGAGACAATCTTGCTGCCCAGACTGGTCTTGGCGACCTTGAAGAGGTTCTCCGTGTCTTCCTTGGAGAAGGGGATCTCGTCGCTGATCTTGTCCAGCTGTGCCACAGCAACCTCACACGCAGCATCGTAACCGTCGGCTATCCTGATGGGGTGGATTCCCTTGTCGATCAAGTCGGCGGCCTGCTCGAGCAGGGCGCCAGCCAAAACGACGACACCGGTGGTGCCATCTCCAATCTCGTCATCCTGGGACTGCGAGAGCTCGACCAGCAGCTTGGCAACGTGGTTGGTGATTTCCATCTGGCCAAGAATGGTAGCGCCATCGTTGGTCACGGTGATGTCTCCATCAGGAGAAATCAGAATCTTGTCCAGACCTCGGGGACCCTGTCCACACGTATCAGCCCGTCCGCCTATTGACGCCATTCCAGTGTCTCATACCAGCGAGGTCTTGACGAGGTTGGCAACAGTCCTAGCGGCGAGGATATGTTGCTTCACCGCCTCGGTACCGTGAGTCCTTTGCTTCTTGCCCTGACTTGATGCGCGTCAATGTCCGCTCTCTTGCGCAGCTCCGGTGAATGTGTACGCACTCTCTGACAATGATGAAGGGGCGCCCGGACTCATCCTTCATCACCTGGGCTGTTCGGCGAGGTCAGCGGGGCTCGGGGGCGGAGATGTGAGGTCGGCGCCGTGGACGTGCATACCATTAGACATGTCAAGCTCTGTGTGGAGGAATGGTAGTTAGCATGAGATCTTCGAGGGGCAGTGGACAGCTGGTTGCAGGGGGTCGGGGCTGCACGGGGGAGCTCAGGACGACGTACGCATAGCCATGATTGCGCGGGGGGTCCTTTGCAAAGGACCAGACTACAAGCTCGGCGGAGGGGTTGGGCGCGTCGCTGCGGGCGCTGACGGGCGTTGATCGGGAGAAGGGGCTGCGGCGGGGGGATGAGTGGTGCTGCTGCGGGACAAAATTCTGGAGTACGTGAAGTCGGCCAGCGCCCGCCGTCGCCCGCCTACCGCCTGCGCTCGGGCCACGTCCCTTGTCGCGGCCCGTCTTCGCGCATCCGCCGTCCGCCCACCACGAGCTCTTGCGCGTCGCGACAACCCACTTCGCTCACTGCGCACTGGACATCCGCGCAAAGCTTTCGCACGCCATTCCTCCGCTGCCTCTGACGCGTCCAATTGACCACATTACGCGTCTGATCTCGCATTACCATGCCGCGTATGTAGAGCTCCAACACGCGCAGCTCGAGCTACCCAGCTAACTATTCCAACACAGCTGCAATTAGCGACGACGAAGGCTCGGCCTCTGACTCTGAGGCTGAGATCCCCTACAAGAAAGCGGAGAAACCCGCGTCCAAGGTTGTCCAGGAAGAGGAAGAGGAAGAAGATGACGACGAAGAGGAAGAAGAGTACGATACCGCAGCTTACCAGCATTGGCCCTCTGCTGACCTGCGCCAGATACGTCGTCGAGAAAGTCATGAACCACATTTTCGATGATGACGTACGACCCGCGCAACCAACTGCGAACTCAGCGACCTTCACTGACGCCGTTCCAGGGCACCATCAAGTACGAGATAAAATGGCAAGGATACGAGAAGAAGCAGGACAGAACGTGGGAACCTGAGGAGAATCTGTAAGACTGCGCGAGCTACCTGCGGGTCGTGAAGCTGATTCGCGCAAAGTGACGGCGCAAGGGAAGCGCTTGAGGAATACTTCCAGAAGATCGGCGGACGACCGACCGCTGGCGGCGGAAAGAAGAGGAAGGCTTCTCAGACTCCAGCTGGCACACCATCTGGAAAGGGCCGCGGACGCGGTCGTAGATCTCTCAAAGATGAGCAGAGTGCATCAGCCGAGCCGGAAACGAAGCCTATCAAGAAGGAGAAGGAGCCGAGCTTTCCCAAGGGCAGCTGGGAGGACCATATCCAGAGCATCGACACCCTCGAGGAAACGCCGAACCCCAAGACTGGCAACAGGGAACGTGCCGCTCTGGTAGTCTGGACTGATGGCCGCAAGACGCGCCATCCGCTACCAGTCCTCAATCAGAAGTGTCCGCAGAAGGTAAGAGGGTCGGCCTGAAGCTTGCGGAATGCCATGCTGACTGTTCTCGCAGATGCTCGCGTATTATGAACAGCATCTGTACTTCAATTACAACTAACCCCTTCCCGGTAAAGCCGCTAATAATTCGTTCCAAGGAAATTCTTTACGTCCGATGGTGAGGAGATCACAGCCAGCAACGGTGCTGACGACGGTTAAGCACCCATCCGGCTCAATCGCTAGGAAGCAGCAGAACCACTGCCCGGCGAGATGGTGAGTGGGTTGAAGGGGGGTGGAAAGTCTACATTTGAAGGCGTTGGAAATGATTCACCAGGGTCGGGTACTTATCCGTGGCGTTCTTCAAGCGTCTTTGAAAATAGCGTGCAGTGAAAGCTTTTGCTATAGTTGCAAGGTGCCCTGCCCGACGGAATTGTCAGGTCATCAACCCTGACCAATAGGACTATCTCAGTTCTCATCAGGATCTACGGGGCAGGAGTCTTGGGGTATTTGCGGATTTCGACTGCATGGCAGGTGAATAGCGTCTATTTGAAAGGAAAATAGCCTTTATCCAGCTTCTGCAATGATAGTGGTCAAAACTATTTGGCCGTCTCCGGAATGCTACCCGGCGAAATATTTGGCCGTTTGGCGTTCGGGCCGATGACAAACGAGAGTGCTCGGCGCGTCATCGACACTTCTGGCTGCCTCCGCCTGATTTCAACTTTCGCCCGCGTCGACGCACTCGTTGAGGACGCGCTACATATTGGATGTGCTTCACCAGCCCGACATTTATTCCGAGCATGCTCATTACTCGATTCCCTTTTGCAAAGAAGAAGCGCGCGTCCCACAGCCATGGATGAGGACCTAGCCGGACTTGAGGTATGCACGCCCGACCTCCCTTGCTTGATTATGTTAATCGTTTACAGAGGGAATTCTGCCCACCTCTGGACACTGCACTCGTCATTTCTATCTATTCAGACTACAAGGGCGAACCCGACGGCGTTGAACAAGCACGTGCTGTCCTCGCGCATTTCAAAGACGCTGCTGCCGTCGAGCAGCTCACCGACTTTGATCCTTCTGGATGCAGCACTCAAGCCGGCGAGCCCAGCTCGTCCCCCGAACAGGGCGACCAAAACTCTCGCGACCGCAAAACTTCCACCGAGACGGACGCCACGAGCTTGACAAATGGCGTCTCCTCGCTCGCTCTCTCAAGCTCGGGCGTTTCCACGCCCTCGGAGCCAGGCGCCAGCATGGCCTGGCTCCAAAACTTGGATATGTCGGCTAAAGAAGCCCAGCTTATTGAAACCTTTCCAACGTTGAGCGCTACCACGGTTGCTTTTGTTTTCAAGAAGAACAAGGGCGATTTCGAAAAGTGTACTGACGAACTACTGAATCATGCCCTGTTTGAAGAGATGGACGGCCAGGATGGTGAAGAGAAAATCTTACGAAAGGGAATCGACACGTTCGCCGCCGACGACGTGGCAGCTCCCCGCGGACGCAAAGCCAAGGCCAAGAGGAAGAACAAAAAGGCGAACTACATGAACCTGGATGAATATGCCAGGTCTAGCTCGGAGCCAGCGGCTCCATCGCCAAATAAGTGGAAGACCATGTCCGATGACGTCGATTTCATCGCGACCAAGGTCAATGTCTCATACAAGACCGTCAAGTCTTCATACCACAAGTGCGGTGGATCCGTCGCGGCAACCATCACCGCGCTCATGGAATCTGATATCAAGACGAACAAAAAGTCACTGGAGGAAGAAAGTGACATTACCGTCCAGAACGTTCTTGATCTTACTAACGAATTCCGGCTCGAACTCCAACAAGCCCACGCCCTCATCCGCCTCACTCACCCTTCCTCAGCCGCCGCCCACGAGCTCGCAAAAGCCCTCACGCGTCCCTCCAACGCCAGTTCGCCCACCAGCCCCGGCGGCGTCGGCAGCAGCATCCAGATCGTCCCCCACTACGCTCCGCTCAACATCCCCGACCCGGACGAGGACGACGACCTCCTCCACGCCGCCGCCAGCCCCGTATCGCCATCGTCCAGCCAATCCGCCGCCGTCCTCGGCGCCGCCCGCCACACGGCCTTCACCAAGGCGTCCGAGTACCACCGCAAGGGCAAGTCGGACCCGCTGATGAAGGCGGCGGCGGGCTACTACGGGCAGCTCGGCCGCGACAGCCACCGCGCGTACCAGACGGCGGCGGCGGCCGAGGCCGACGCCCTCGTCGCGGCGCAGTCGTCGCCCGCCCAGCTCGACCTGCACGGCGTCAGCGTCAGCGACGCCAAGCGCATCGCCCGCCAGCGCGTCGCCGAGTGGTGGGCCGCCCTGGGTGAGGACCGCATCAGGGGCTATGCTGGCGCTAAGGGCAGGGCGAACGAGTATAGGATTGTTACGGGCGTGGGCAGGCATAGTGATGGCGGGAAGGCGAAGATTGGGCCGGCGGTTATGAAGATGCTTGTGGCGGAGGGATGGAAGATTGAGGTGGGGAGTGGGTTTTTGACCGTGTCGGGGGTGAGGAAGGTTTGAGGGAGGAGGGGAAGAAGAAGAAGAGGGGGAGGGTTGTGCCTTGTAGTACTGATTGTTGGCATATTAGCGATGGAGTTGGCGGCAGCATATCGGATGATGTCGGGCTATCTTGGGAGGCTTTGGATGGGGATTTCAATGGAAGTACTCTTCAGCATTCGACACCCCTTAGCACTGAGTTCAACTAATGTAAATGATGACCTGAGACTATTGGTCTGGCTTTGCTCCGCATGTCGGCAAAGCATCAGCTTGTGGTATCTATTCGCGAGGCATACTAACTACCTATACAAAGAAATTTGATGCTCTGGCTCCAAAAGTATAGGTGCGCAGAGTAATGGAGCCTTTTTAGGATGAAAGGAAAACCAAAGAAGAGGAGGAAAATAAGGGGGGTTTGAATCTAGAAATCCGTTCCGTAATGCCTGACACCATTGCCGACCCAGCGTCTTTATGTTCATCATCAATCATTTGTACAAAGAAAAAACACAACGTCAACTTCCCACTGCATTTACATCTCATGCCGTACTCGCGGTCGTGTTAATAACACCCAGCCGCTCAAACGTCGGCTTCTGACCGGTCACCCGCTGCCACTCGACCAGCTGCGGGTTGCCGTCGGTCCCGTTTTCGAAGGCGTACACGCGGCCCAGCTGGTTCGCGGCGATGGGCGAAAGCGGGAGCACGTCTTCCATGCCGTCGATCGAGTTGTCGGTGGCCCACGCGGAGCCGTACATGTAGGCCATTTTGACGCCGCCGCCGGCCTTGGTCATCAGGATCTGCACGTTGAAGTCGTCCAGTCTGTACTGCGAGGTTGCCGCGAGCTTCGCTCCGGTGTCCACGCTAACCTTGCTGCCGCTGACTGAAAAAGGGGGTGGAAATGTCAGTACGATGCGGAGTTGGAATTCTCGCGGGAAAAAAAGAGCACTCACTGGTAAGCTGGTTATTCGTCCAATCGATATTCGATCCTCCATACAGCTCGACCAGACTATCATCCTGGACCAAATACAGCGCTACGACCGGATAACTCATGTCCCTCTTCGCAATCTTCGGGATCGGGGCGGCGGCCATGGCGGAGCCGTCGTCGGGCGCCACGTCGCCATTTTGCGCGTACAGCAGGCCGCTGCTGCCGCCGCTGGCAAACCATTGCACCTTCATGCTGGAGCTGTTGGACGACTGGAAGCCGATGAAGTCGGCAGAGTTGCAGGTCGTGGTTTTGTTGCACATGGGCAGGTAGTGGACAAGCGACGAGTTGGCGTCAATGGAGAGGAAGTTGTCGTACTGGTTCAGCACGCTCCAGCCTGACGTGTTGTAGGCCTCGTAGAGCGTGAAGACGGAGCGGATTCGGTCGTTCTCGTCGGCCCAGATGACGCGGAAGTCGCTCAACTGGTTGCGATTAGTTTGTGGAGAAAAAGGGAAGAAAAGAGGTAGGGATTTACGCACTTCTGTCTCATTTCTCCAGTAATTGCCGGCAGCGATGGGGGAGCCCATACGGGGGGTCATGTCGGAATTATTGTTCTGGGCAACGACCTCGCTGAGCGTCCACTCTTCGGTCGCATTGCTGAAGTCGGCCATCCATATGGACTTCGAGTTGTCCTGGTAGTAGACCTGCGAGTGCACCACGCCGTCTGCGTCCGTGTAGTTGTTCGCCGCCAGCTGGGAGTACGAGGCCACGCCTTGCTTATACGTTGTTGTTGTTGTCGATTCGGAGCTTGATGAGTTGTTCTTTTTCGAGACGCTGACGCCTACGCCCACGCCGACTGCTACGCTGATGATAACGACGAGAGCTACCGCAAATAGTATCCAGAAGGTCCTTTTGCGCATACCGCATATTGTTGCTGATTTGTAGGGCGGTGGAGCGACGACTTCTTTCCCAGGAGTGTGGATGGCCTCGGGCGGATCATTGTTGATAACCTCAGGCAACGTTGTGCGGTCCCGAAAGTCAACCTCTGGCAGCGTGCTGTACTCGGGCTTTGGTTGGGCCATTTTGGAATGAAGAGCTGACGGCCGGCGCTGCAAAGAAACGCAGGCGGTGGGAGTACATGAGTGTTGTTTTGCTTTGGGGGCCCAGTGCCCACTCATTAACGTGTTGGTATATTAGGAAGCGCCAAGTTCCGGTAGGATGCGTGCGTCGGATTTGCACGCTCAATTTGGGGTTGATTGACTACAAAGGATTCATCGGCACTGATCCCTGCCTGAAAAGAGCGGTGCGGTCGCATAATTGTGGACCGCGTCTTCGCCCCCACCACCATGCTGCGCCCCCAAAACGGGCAAGACTAAGGTCCAGAGACGTTAATTCCTAGGGTTGGACCAAATTGACGTCAGAGGCATGCGGCTGAGGCTCTTCGCGCAAACGTGACTAGCAATCTGTTTGCCTTGCATCCGAGCGCTATGTACCTATAAATACTCCCGAAGCCTGTGCTCCTTAGTGTGGTTTGACCCTGATTTCCCCACGCCAACACTGATGTCTCCGTGATTTGTAAAGACAGAAGTCGTTTGCCTCTCTCCCGGCCGCTACGGTACACGAGAAACGGATAGTGGCCTTTTTCGCTTGTTTGCGCAGCACACTTACTAATTCGAGGCCGGCTGCGTCTTCATGTGTGGTCGCTGAATCGTGATATTCTTGTCGCCACATCATGATGCGAGGTATGGAAGTCGGGAAGCATGAGGTCTACGGCGCGAATGCCGTCGTGTAAAGCTGATGCTTTAGGCGCGGTGATGCAGGGTGCAACCCCTTGACATTTCTGGTGAGGTGACTTCCGTCAACGACGTAGAATGTGGCTGGGCGCTCTTTCCTTTCCATTCTGCTTTATAGCGACCACAGCCATCTTGTTACCTTTCTTTCTCCCCAACTCATCATCCAGAAGCGTATCTCAGCTCAAAACATCTATCACCATGCACGGTTTCAAGCAGCTTTTGACCAGCGCATTGCTCGTTGGCCTGTGCAGAGGACGTAAGTTAGCATGAAGGCTCTTTGTGCCGGGTTCCGTGCTAACAAGACCGTGTACGCAGTGCCCTCTCATATTCCTGCCGACATACCAACGTATGTGGCCACTGTCATCGATGGCTCGTCCACTAAGGTGCCGGTTCCGGAAACACTAACAAGCATTATCCGGTGCAATGAGGAATATTGGTCGTACTCGCAGTCAAGAAAAGCCTGGAGCAGGGAGCATTCTCCTACCTGGATACCAACAAGCTCAACTACGACCGTGACATTGTACTCGACGTCTACCAGTACCATCGAATCTGCACCCACGATCACACTCTGTGATGGCGTGGGGCGCGCCGGGAACGACTTGATATCGACAATTACATGGACCAGCTCCGTGTTCGTGTCCACGCGAACCTTCGAGTCTCTTTCTCACCCAGAATTCCCAAACCCGAAGCCTGGCTGCACTGCGGAAACCGGTCTGTGTTCGGAGGCATCTTCATTTATGCACAGTCACACGAGCGACTTCCTGGAGGACTGGAACCTGCCCTGTGATTCTAATACGGCTCAGACGTGCACGGCCTGCGTCATCACTGCAAGACAGGTGAAGCTTTACCACTGGCCGCTTCCAACCACCATTGACTGCAGTCCAACGCCTGCATCACCGCTCACATTCCCCAGGACCGACGACGACGGTGCCTCTCTACCACAGCTAACTGGCAGTACGGGTGATAGCATCGTGACGTCTGATGGAATAACCTTCACCTCGCCGTTTCTGTACCTCTCTTTTTACGACATCAACGCCACGGACACTGGGAACGCAATCACTTGCGGTGGACCCTTGCCTACCGGAGCGCAAGCGATAGTGCACTTCCATCCTTCAGAAGTGAGTAGCGTCCGCTACGGCACGCAGCAGGGGATGTATTCCTTCGATGTCAATGATCTTGCACACACTATGGCATCAGGCAGCAATACCCCCATTCCTCTCGTCTCCTCAGCTGCGTATTACGGCCAGTACCGCTGCAACTTCGGCGGTAACCTGTGCCCACTCATTCGCGACGACTATCGGCCCACAATTGCCATACCAACCAACGACCCGCGATTGAAGACGATGGACGAGGCATGGGCGAATTGCAATGCGTTTGATGCCGGATATGGTCTGCAGGTAGTCGCCGTGGAAGAGATTGGAAAAGGAGATGTGGGATTGCCAACAGCCACAGAAAGGACGGACATAAAGACACCGCGCGCAGCGCTGGCAGGAAGGATCACTTTTGTTCCATGAATTGGGAAAGAGACGGGAAATGCACGGCGTGCTTGCCGTAACTTTTCAGCCTCCGGTCATGGTGGAAGACAAAAAGATTGCAAGGGAGAGAGGTTCGCTTATCATCCCGATTGTTTCAGCCTCTTCTTGAACTTTCCTATGCAAACGCTTTCTTCATATTGACTTGTGGAACCGTATCAGGGTCGAGCCGGTAGAAGTTGGCATTGATAGATTGCAACTCTCAAAGTAATTGGTCATGTTGAACAAGCTTCGCTTAAGAGATGCAGCACAGGCCGCAGCGCAAAAGACATGATTTCAATTCAGCCTGTCTGTTTCTTCACAGAGTATTTGGCCCCCACTCAATAGTCAACTCCACAATTACCCCGCCCGGCTATCTCGATAGTAATCTAAATGGCAAAAAGCTTTGTTAGCTGACGTGATCCCTGGTCGAAGTTCTCCACAGCTCGCCTGAATATGTGTCAATTGACCTTGTACCTCCACGCGTCCTTCGAATTCTGCACGAAAGCCCCCAATATCTACCACGCTACTGTAGATCATTGCAGATAAGCGTGGGTCCCTTCTCCTGCCAGTGAGCTATATAACCCCCTCCCAGCACCCTGCAGCAAGCATGTAACTAATCCTTGAGCGCTCCCCTTCCAATTTTTGACCCTTTATCTACGTGTCAACGGCCTGAACACTATCTCATTTAAGTGATTCGGATTTCCAGGGAAAATGCCGGAGCTTACAATTGAAGACCAGCAATTTGCAGGGTTTAAGGACAGTGTAGTCCTGATTACGGGTCAGTTCTGCTCCTGAGCCTGAAATGAACATCACGATTCCTGACATATGCAAATAGGTGGCAGCTCAGGTATCGGCCTCGCTACGGCCCAACTTGCAGAAAAGCACGGCGCGAAAGTAGTCGTCGGAGACATCAACCCACTTCCTACCGACGCCGGCAAGAACATCCTCTACGTACCGCTTGACGTGACATCCTGGGACTCGCAATCCAACTTTTTCAAGAAATCGTACGAGAAGCACGGCCGTATTGATCACGTCTTTGCCAATGCTGGTAAGAACGCTCGCGGAATTCTCCGGCAGAACCGGGCCAGACAACTGACTTCTCCTCCGTAGGCCAGGCGCCGAAGTTCAACTTCCTCGACGAGGTCCTAAACGAGAGCGGCGAGCTCCAGGAGCCGAACTACGACAGCTTCGCCATCAACCAGCGGGGAATCATGAACACGACGATCCTGGCGCTGCACTACATGAAGAAGCAGCCATCCGGCGGCAGCATCGTTGTAGCATCGTCCATTGCAGGCATCATCGGCTTTCCCGAACTCGACTACAGTACGTATAAACTTTTCCCAGCCCCCACCAACTCCCCACCCGCCTGCCCCCCACCTTCCCGAAAGGGAAAATGCCCCTCCAAAAAATTAGCCCTCCTCCTAACCACGACACAAACACAGGCGTCGCCAAACACGCCCTCTTCGGCTTCGCCCGCGCCGTCGCCCACAACCTCCGCGCCATCCCCGCGCACCGCAACCCGGCCATCCGGATCAACACGCTTGCGCCGTCGTGGACAGTCACCAACATGGTGCCGGCCGCGCTGGCGCAGCTGGGCGCCAACATGCAGGAACCCGACGTCGTGGCGCGCGCCGCGGGGCTGCTGCTCGTCGACCAGGCCCGCCACAACCAGGTAGTGCTCGTGCACGGCGGGCGCAGTTGGGAGCTCAGCGCCGCGTTCGACCGCGCGGTGGAGGATAGCGTGCCCCTGATCAAGCCGGAGGTGTTGGGCGTGTTTGGGGAGATGAGGGATTGGGCGACGTATGATGGGGGGGCTAAGGAGTAGGAGAAGTAGGTCATATGCGTCGTCGAAGGGCTGAAGTGTTCTTTTCTGTAGTTTTTTTTTTTGTTCTGCGGAAGGAGCGTTTTAAACGGCGTGAAGAATGGTATATAGCTGTCAGTCAGATTCAAACTTAATAGGATTCTTGTGGACGTCACTCCCTCGGTCTTCTGTATGGTTGAATGGCCATATGTGGAAAAATGAGGGCTAATATAAAATGCGTGCATATAGCCAGCTGATTTTCAATGTCCTTGTGCATTGCATGGTTAGGTTTGAGTCCCGTTAAGCTAGCTAAGCTTTACTTATTACTTCCTTTTAAGAAGTTAAAAATGGGCCGATCCTTTGGCAGCGCAAATTCCCCCAGTCTTCATTGGTCGGTAAACACGAGCATGCTGAATAAAATAAAGCTGAATATAACCTTTTGTAGTGACAACATACAAATGAGAAACAGCTGAAGTATCAAGATGCTGCAGCCACAGCAAGCTGCCTACGGGATATGCGTCTCAAAAACTAATTACACACTCCCAAATCAAGCACTCTCCACCACTAATTAGGCGCCGTCTTTTGATGCATATGCATACTACTCGTACAAGCAACTCCACACGGCCCCCTAACGCCACAATCCTTTAAGGCTCACTCAACTGTGGTATCAACCCATCTTGCAAACGAAAACCCATCCGCCTTGCTCCACGCCCACTCGCCCAAGCTCCCATTAGCCACGAGACCATACACCCGCCCCGCCTGATTCGCCGCCAATGATGACCCGGCGGCAATCATCTCCAATCCAGACCCGCCACTGCTACTCGTCTCAACCGTATTCCGCGCCCACTCGGCGCCCGCATCCCCGTCCCACGCCGCCACCTCAACACCACCACCACCCTCAGCCTTGCCGCCCACAACGCGCGCGGCAAAGCTTGCCGTATCATTGTACCCCACTTCAAACGCCGCCAACCTCGGCGCACCCGCATCCACCTGCACCGGCAGCACGCCCGCGCCGAGCCCAGCATCGCTCAACCAATCACTCCCATCCCACAGCAAGCGCGTCGCATTCCCGCTCTCCTCGCCCGCCGCAACATACAAACTGACATACTTCGTCGCGCTCGCGGACCACACGCCACCGACCGCGATATCGCTCCCATTCACCACCGCCCCGCCCGTCGCGCTCTCCGCAATCGCCGCCTTCTTCCACCCCTGGTTCCTCAGCACGACCTGCACCGCATCCTCCGCGTCCTGAAACAACACGAGGTTCGTGTTCGCGCAGTCCGCGCACGCGCGGCCGTACGACGCGATGCTCGAGTTGACGCCCGCGACGAAGTTTTCATCTGTGATGCTGCTGGTCGAGTAGGGCCCGAACGGCTCATTGCTGGAGATGACGCCGACGACGGTGTTGTCGGGCGCCAGCCAGTAGACGCGGAAGTCGCGGCGGGAGGAGGACCACCAGTAGATGGAGGCGGAGAGAGGCGTGTTGTTGCGGATGTTGGAGGCTTCGGTGCTGACGGCGAAGGTGCGCCAGGTTGTCGGTGCGGAGGAGTTCCAGGCGGAGCCGTAGATGTGCTTGTTCGCGAGTTGGTAGTAGATGTGGTGGTTTTGGGTACCGTCGGCGTCGGTGTAGTTGATTGAGGCGAGGCGGGTGGTGGGGAGGAGAGAGTTGGAGGACGGAGACGATGATGATGATGAGGACGAATCGTCGTCGCCGGATGACGAGGATGTCGAGTCGCCGCCGGATGTACTACTGTCGCTTGTGTTGTTGGACTTCTTCATGGCCATGGCTCCTCCTACTCCGCCTCCGACTGCGGCTGCTATGATGATGAGGAGTACTACGACTAATATTATCCAGAATGTCTTTCTTCGAAGACCGCAGATCGTCCGCTCTGTGGAGGTGCCTGCGATTTCTTTTTGGTCCCGTACAGATGGAGGTACGACCTCTGGTGATGATGTGTCGATGTGTTCTGGGAAGCTTTCCGGCGTCACCTCAGGATAGGTATGTTGATAAACTTCTGGAAGATTGCTTCCGTCCGAAACAACGTGCTTGTGAGAATCCAGCTTGGCTGTATCTACTTGCGGAGCATCGTGACCACTCTCCTGCTGCCCTCCAACCATCTTGTAGGTATTCTTCGGTTCGGCGAGAACGATTGTATGGCTGTGTATTTTTTTTTTAAATGTTCATTAAGCACTTCGGTGACTTTGTATGCTCAAGTAACACCTATTCGGCGGAGACTGGCGATGGGTTTCGGCACCTGCTCCGAAGGGAGGCGCGGCAGTAGCAGCAACATCAGTCGCGACAGAAGTGCAGGGAGACGTTTAGACATTTATCAGCCACGGTGCCGAAATCCCAGGTAGCCCCACAGCCGCCAGCCAAGAAGGGGGCCAATGCCTTTATCGCAGCAGGCTGAAATCCTCCCGCAAGCTGAACCCATCAAGAAGCGAGAAATTAGCCATTAGATGGTGGCTGTGGCTTGGCTGCAACCCGCCCCCAAAGCCTTCCCCCTCTTCATGGTTCGCTCCATGGCTCTTCTTTGCCGATTGGCTGATCTTTTCCCAACATTGGACACGATGGGGCACCATTTTCGGTTCTGACTGCGTATCCATGCGCCTTGCCGTTCGTGGGGGCCAAATTCCAATATATTTGTGTGACTGGGCCCCCGACCTCTTGCCAAGTCGGCATTGTGCCTATTGCGGAAGACGACCGATGCTTTGAATTCTTAGAATGGAACGTGATACAGCTGGGGCGAAGTAGAGTCTGATACTAATCATCAGCGCTGTCAGCTATGATGAAAATTGCTCTCTGGAGTTTCTTTTTTGATTTCTTGGACAACACGCACCATAAGGAAGGATCATACTGCTCTATATCGAGGGCGCCGTGTCGCCTAAATACGAGGTCGGCTACGGGGATCACGTATCTACTTCACAGCCAGCCTTGTAATCTCACTGGATGTCAATACATATGAAAAGCATATGGTCTAGCTACCCACCTGTTAGCACGTGATACCTTATAGAAACCACACCTAGACAACCAATTCATGGACAGACGTGCCAGTCACAGATCCCTTCGCAATAAAAACTACTACTTCTGTTCTGTATAATCATGATTGGGAGAATGTCCTCTTGCGCCCAACCACAGTAATGAGAAAAGCGAAAGAGTTCCCCGTGATACCAGCTTCTCCATCCTCCCATCCTCGGCATATTAGTTGACCGTGCAATTTAAACGCGCAGAGAGAATCGTCTGCTCTACATGAAGGAGTAAGCACGGGGACAATTGTTCGAAAAGGAAAGGACAGAAATGTGTGAGACTCCAGTCGCCCGTGAGCCAGCCAACCAATGACAGTAGGAAAAGGGACAACAGCGGATGGGATAAGATAATCTGATCATGGATATGAGTCGCCGAAAGGGGTTGTCGAAGAGAGAACATCTACGCCTTGGATGAGAAATGCCCCCTCGTCGCAAAAGCAAATGCCCATAGATCCCCCATAAGTACCCATATTACGAGAATGAAGAACTGTCTGTTTTGTGATGCCCGCGCCACCCTAAGCAAGCAAGCAAGCAAACCCCATTGTCCTTCCTACCATTTCTAACCATTACAATGCCAGAGAGAAGAACGACTCGACTCAAGAAAGGTGGAAAGCACCCTGTCCTTCTTTGATAGCAACGAAAAGCTTCTCCTTGAGAATATCAAGGCTGCTGTAGTCGGGCATCTTGAGATAGTTGACGCAAGTCATGACGCTGGGGAGATAGTCATCCGACGTGTAAGGAGGCTCGCTCGGCTTGCACACGACCGTGAACATCGGCGTAAGAGCCTTGAAGCCTATTCAACTTGTTAGCACATGTACTCAGCCATGGCGACAGATTTTACTTACCACCAATGGGAAGCTTGGGGCTGCCCGTGACGAACTGCAGGAAGTCACGACGCTGAGACGCGTCGAGCTCGCTCATGACTTGCAGCAGGTTGCGAACGCTCTTGCTGTCAAGGTTGTAGCCATGGTCGGCCTTGATCGAGTCCATGAGCGTTTCCAAGGTCCAATCTTCCTCAGTGCGACCAAAGAGCATGACGAGTTCATCTGAGGTGAATGCGCGCAATGCAGAGTAGGGGAAGACCTGCGAAAACCCGGTGCGGAATGCGTCCACCTGCTTCTGAACACCGCTTCCCAATGTAATGTCCAACACCTTGTCAACGTACGAACCGACGTTCTCAATGGTTACCGACGTGTTTGCCCCGTCTTCGACGAGCTCGATGTTAGGATAGCCTGGGAGAGTGAAGTCGAGGCCCAAGTCCTCCACATGGGCGCCATCGACCTCAATTGCCTCAATCGCCGACACCTTTTCAGCCGGTGGCATGTTGGGGTCCTCGTCGATCTTCTTTTTCTCCTTGGCAAACCTCTTCAGCAAGACAAGCGCCCTGGCAAGGTCGGAATCAACAGTCTTGACGGCGCCTAGAGACGGCTTGACGGCCGTGTTGTCTCCAATGCGGAAGAAAGTAGGATTAAAGGACACGTCGATAATGCGCGAGTCGAGCATGGAGCGAGCAACGAACTTGCCGAGAATCTTGAAGAGATGGAGCACCTTCTTACCATCCTCTGTCTCTGCCTGCTCAGCACTCATGGGAGCAGGGAAGAGTCCACGCTTGCCAAAGGCGAACTCGTCTTTCTCGTTTGACTCGTTCTCCCGCCAGAGCTTGAGCTTCTTCTTGGAAAATTCCTTGGAAACCGTCGAATAGAATTCCAGGGTCGGTCCAAGACCAGTTCCAACCTCTTCGAAGTACTCAACTTCGAGAACACTGGGTGAGGAGCCGTAGAGTTCCATGACCTTGACGGCCGACTCGAGGATCTTGTTACGCGAAATGCGCACCTTCTGGCGCTGCACCCTTCCCAAGAATGGTCTCTCGTCGCGGTGGCGGTCGTGACGGGAGTCAGTGGAAGACTGCGCGTTCTGCCACCTCGCCATGGACCTAGAATAGCCAAATGATGTTGACTGAAGGAATAGATGGCGCGTCTCGAATGGAAACAAGAAGGGGTGAAGCCTGGCCAAATCCTCACTCCAGTTGGGAAGGCAGTTGCTGGCTACGATGAGCGGCTCCTCAAGCTGCCGATTAAGCTTTGCAGTGAGCTTGGTGTTCACGAACTGAGACAATGGCTCGGCGTTAACCTTGATGGTATCCTTCTTCTCAGAAAGAACGTCATCAAGGTTGGCATTCAGCTCATGAAGAATGCTAAGCAGGCGTAAAATGGACGATGTCGTTGGGTTCTTGTTCAAAGACTGAGGGATACCGTTCACGTCGGACGCTGACTCCGGAGGAGGGGTCAGTGAGCTGGACTCCGCAGGAGGCGGTCCTGTCGCCTTCTTGAACTTGATCGTGTGCGTCGGAGACCAGATGTTTCGAGAGGCGTCGGCTCCATCCGCCTGGCTCATGTGGACAGCACGGTAGATGGTAGTCTCGTTGGAGATGGGTTGATCATTGACGCTGAACTCGATGTGCCAGTCTTGGGGGACAGCCTGGATGGCAGCAGCGTAAGACATGGGTCTGGAGGAAGCTGGGTTTCCGCCAAGCAGATTGCGTTGATAGGCAAGGCTGGCAAGCTGCTCGGTAGCCATCCTCTCAGCAAGAGAACGATCAGCCTGAGCCGCGCGTGCTGAAGATGGCGTAGATCCACCCAACGGCGTTGCAACCCTGGTTCCATCTTCTTTGTGTGCCGTAGCTCTGCCGTTCGAAGCAACTTCTACGCTGACTGCGGACGGATCAGGAAGATCCTCATCCATCTCGTCCTCAAGGTCGTCCACGATCGCATCCAATCCATCACCATCGCCCAAGTCATCTTCGTCAGACAGTTGAGCCTCGTCAGCGCACTCAAGAGGGTCTCTAATATCATCGAGTGAGGATGGAGCAGGCGGCGGTGGTGGAGGCGGCGGGTTCACCTCGCCCTGGCGCTTCCTGCTAGAACGTCTGGGGGCAGAACCGGGCTGCTTAGCCGGAGGCGTGCCAGCTTCGGGATTTGCGCTTGAGCCTGCTGCCGCCTTAGACCTCGTTGTCCTCTTCGATGAAGATGCGCGGTTCGTGCCATCTGTTGGGGCCGGCAAAGGTGGTGTTGATGGGGCATCTCGGCCTCCAAGACCAGCGCTGCGACCCGCAATAGCCGCGGCGTATGCGGCGATTGCACCAGAAACTCCATCACGGGCCCTGCCAGAGGGTCTGGGTCGCTCGGCAAGGGCGATCCGAGGCCGGAGATAATCGTCCAGGGCCTTGAAGGTGGCGATGGCGTGAATGGAGACCATGATGTTCCTGTAAGCTCGAGGAATACCAGAATCGTCATCAGCAACCAGTTTCAACCTGAGTTGCTTTGCGAGCATCGAAGCAGCGGAGCTGCGATTGCTGTCAAAGGTATTCTGATGGACCGTGATGACCTCGAAGTGTTCCGCGCGGCTAAGCAAGTCCTGGAGCTTGCTCACCAAAATGCTGAAAGGGGTGACCGGAGAGGCAGTGCTTGCAGTCTTTTGCTTGCTCTGGTTGGTAGTACCCATGAAAGCTTCCAGAAACGCAGTTCTCGCCTCCAACTTGCTGGATACGTTCGAGTCAGCGAAGAGTTCGAGTAGCACATCGCCAATTCCAGACGTCAGGAGCTCATAGCTCGTGATGCTCTCGAGGGCATCTCCATCAAAGTACTCGGCCAGACGGACGAAGAGGTCCTCGCCTCTGTCGCAGGCAGTGCTGGAGTAGCAGGTTTTGATCTCCTGAGCCAAAGACTTGAGATCTTCCAGGATCGTCAAAGCCTTTTCACGCATTTCCTTGCCCTGATCAGACTCATGGACCTCCATGAACTTCTTGGCGCGGAGAGTTATGATGTCGTCAATGTTAGGCATAGGTGCCCGGTCATAACGTCCGCCGGATGAGGAAGAAGAATTGGAGTCATCATCATCGTCCTCGTCGTCATGGTGGTCATCATGTTCGTTTTCCTCGTCATCGTCTGAGTGCATGTCATCCTCCGGGCCATCGTCCATTTCACGGTCGAGATCCTCATCGCCAGCTTCACTGCTGGCTTTGCTAGAAGAGCCATACGGCTCGGCCTCCAAAGCAGGCTTGTTAGGCTTCTGCTTTTCCAGGTCCTTCGTAGGCCGATCGGCCAGACGAGAAATTTCCGAAATCACACCCTCACGGTAGAACTGATAACGGTAGATAGACTCGAGGCGCTTCAAAAGAAGTTCCGCAGCCTGCAGTGCAAATGTGACCAATGACGGATGGTCTTGCTGCGAAAGGATGGATGCCAGATAAGATGCATAAGGGACGGCCCGAAGAGCCTCCTTCAGAATATCCTCATCCAAATTGGACAGCATTTTCAGCTGGGCAGTCAAGACCTTTTGGCGAACACTGAGATTGACCGTGCTGGAGTAAGCATCCGTCAAGGTGGGTAAGAGAATGACGGCAAAGCGCCTGACTTCCTCTTTGCAGCCATCCAGAAGTTCCAGCCTCTTGTCATTCGGAGACTTCCTCGACCTGGTTGACATCGGAAGGTACTCGTCTGTGGGATATCCAGCGTCGAAAATGTCGTCAAGATAGGTAAGGCCATCCTTCTGGACATTTGGTAAAAGCTCGCAAATCACGTTGAGAGTCTCAAAGACTTGCTCACGAGGGCGGTGGATCAAGGCCTGCATGATGACAACGCTGTCGATCTTGGTTGCGATGTCCTCAGTACCATCGGGTGGAGACACACCGGTAAGAATCTGGTAGAGAGTATCGACGACCTTCATCTTGAAGAGCTCCACGGAAAGGCGAGGCGAGGCGCGTGCCGTGATCGATAAAACGCGGAGGAAAAGAGTGTGGATGTTCTGCCCAATAAGATTCGTAGTGCCTGGCAATAGCAAACGGAGGATTGCCTGGAGCAACTCAGGGCTAACCAACTCTTCTAGCTTGCTGTCTTGGTACTTGAAGCTTTCTACAATCCGAGAAACGCAGTAGCAGCCTTGCTCTACCACACGCTGGTCACTGCTGTTGAGCACGTTAAGGAGAATCGGCATGACATCGCGGACCGTGGGGAAGCAATCCTCTGGGATGTTACGGCAGCAATTGGCAGCCGTAGTCACCGCCGTTCGCTGCGTGCTAGTGGGGAAGAAGTCGAGATACGTCAGGCAGGCGTTTAAGCCTCCCTCTCGAACGATCGACGCGGGGAACTCGACGGAAATCTTCTCGAGTGTCTAGACATCGTTAGCAAGATACTAGGGGATCTGCAGTGGGACTTACGCTGAGAGCTTGTTCAGCCAAGTCGATGAAGTGGATTTCAAGCAACTTCTGGCACAAGATCGGAACCGCGCCGCCGTAGACGACGTTGGCGGTGGCAGCTGGAAGAGCTTCCATGAGGTTGGCTATGCAACGGCACGCGAGGAGCATGATTTCCGGGTTCTCTTCACCGAAATCGTTGGGTTGCATGAGCGAAACAAGCTCTTTGACATACTGATCAGGTGGGAAGTGACCCGCGAGGTTATCTTCAGTCGACACAAGCAAGATCTCGGAGAGCTCCTGCAGGGCGATCAACTGCACCGACGGGTCGTCTTTCTGTCTTAAGTTTTCCAAGATGTTGCGCAGGCGTGAGGACATGCCTGACATCATGCCACTTAGTGCTCGCAGCGTATTCGACAGGCCAGAAGGTCCTCCAGGACGGCCGAGGAAACCACCTCCAAACGGATCATCGTCGTCATCATCCTCGTCGTACCGCGGAGGCATTCCGCCCTCTCCAGTGCTGTCGTCGCTCATGCCATGCCGACCTCTGTCTGCACCCTCATCTTGTCCGTCCTCGATGTCATCGTCATCCCTCATTGTAACATCCTCGTCAGGCTTCGCTGATTGTTTCTTCGAGCGGCGGGTGGAAGGTGAGGTGGGAGCGAGCGGGTCTGTGAAGGGATTTAGCATTGGAAGATCTGCAGCGTGGTGCGCTGACGTAGCGTGGTGGTGCGCACCTTGAGGGTTTTTGCGGCTGGTCTTGCGCCTCGATGACGACTGGGCTGCTGCGGGGTTCGACTTTTCCTCTGAGGGTCCCGACGATGGTCTGGGCACGTCAGCGCGATGCATTGATGGGGGCTCGGGACCAGAACTGTACCCCGCGCTGGACATGGCCGTATCTGCTCGGCTGCCCTTCCTCGGGCGAGAGGTGGCGGACGGGGCGGGTGCGGGGGGTTCCGCAGCGTCAACCTTGACCCGCTTGCTAGTGCGCCTCGAAGCTGAAGCGCGTGCGGGCTCAGGCTCCTGGAGCTTTTGCTGCTCCGGACTCGTCTCGCGAGCGGCGGCTTTCCGTTTCCGTGTCGAGGGCGGCGCCCGGGCCGGTGTGGTGTTGGTGTTGGGCTGGGCGGGCGACTGACTGGAGGAACCTGCTGCTGAGAGCCTCGCAGAAGAGCGAGTGACTCTGGAAGACATGAGAATTTGACTTGTGCTGGCGGTGGTGCGGTGGACGATCCTGACTGTGGTGCGGCGTAGAGGGCGTCGCAGCGTCGTGGATCAAGGAAGGCGGGAGAGTGGAGCCCGTTTGCGTTGGTCACGACCGTGGCCGCTTCGCAGAGCAGGGCAAAGAAAGGTTGGCGGGGCTGTACCTGGAAGAGAAAGGCGTCGACGTCGAAGATGCGTGCAGCTGTCCAGGTGGTGAATGTGCTGGTGAATGACACTCCCGGTCCATGCCACAAATCTACGACCTGGCGGCCATAGGCGGGGCGTGCAGGCGGTGGTCGAAAGCGGAGGCGGTGTGGTGCGAGCTGCGTACGAGCCGTTCGGAAGGACCAGATGCCGCCAGGATGGAAAAGGAGGATGGGGGAGGCGTGCGGTGGGTGTAGTTGAGATAGACGTAGATGGGGTTCGCTTTCGGCGATTAACGCACTGGCGACGGAGCCAGTGCTCGCGCTTAATCAGAGCTGTGTCGCAACGGCCCAGCCCATTTCGACCCGCGCGCCCTTCCCACCCAGCGTCCGCTTGCCACTCCACGCCTATCGCCGCCGCCCGGGGAGCTTAGACCACGGCGAGCACGCGAGCAAGCAGGAATTGGCCGCGCCGTCGCGCTCGGCGGCCCGTTCGCTCTGTCTCAGACGCAGCGCTGAAGCAGCAAATTCCGCCGCGCATGGCTCAAAATCGGCAGGACTTATGGCGCAATGCCACCCAGGGACCGATTGCCTTGCTGGGCCAACCCACGCATGACGTGGATCCGCCCGTAATAGCCGGAGCATGGTCGCAGCCTGAAGCATCTAGCTACGCTCGGCCGTGGGGTCACGATGGCACCAGCGATATCGGGAAATGGAATTCGCCTATGGAACGGCGCCGCCCTTTGAGCGCCTAGGTGCTTTCACGCTTTATAATGCGGCGGCCTGCGACGACTGCCAGCTTATAAACAGCCCGGCCCGCCGCTTGCAGTCAGGGTCTTCGTTGCTTTTTTCGCCTTTTGAGCGCGCATGCTAAGCCGCATATTGCGTAGCCCGAGCTGCACCGCCGTGACCCCTCATCGTTAGTTAGCCTCAATCGTTTTCCGACCCCGCTAGCCTGCTCGACCGTACCGCGAAACCGTTCCTGGCCCTTGTCCGTCAACAGACTGTTCCCTCGAGCCGGCGCCAGCCCGCCTACTTGAACCGCTCGCCCGCCCAGCCTTATCTTACACCTGCGCGCTTTCGCTGCCTGCTGTCGCGCCAGCCTTCCACACCGACGTCCCTCTCCGGCCGATCCGCCTCCGCCGCTTTGCGCACAGCCGAGGACGTCATCCACTCGACTCATACCGTCGCCGACCGCCATCGCGCACTCCTACCAAAACAACCGCCTTTCCCCCTCACCAGCGCCGCCATGTCCCAACAAGAGCCCGCCACCCAGAACGGGGTCTCCCTCGCCACCTATGAGTTCCCGACCCAACGCCTCAAGAAGGTGTTGAGCGACAGCAGCAGGACACCCTTGGTCCTCGTCGCTTGCGGCTCCTTCAGCCCGATTACGTACCTGCACTTGCGCATATTCGAAATGGCCCTTGACTGGGTCAGGTACAACACGGAATTTGAAGTCGTTGGTATGTTACAATACCCTGGCTACTGGGTAGTTTGGATGCTGACTGGTCTTCTATAGGCGGGTACTTGTCGCCTGGTAAGTCCCTTGGAGTCCGCACCGTCTTGCGTGCTGCTAACATGGCTTCCGCATAGTCGGCGACGCCTATAAGGTACGTCATTTTTCTCCGCCTTGCGACACATCCCAAATATCGCTCAAATTACGATTCTTCTTCCGCTTTTCCGCTGGCGTGTATGCGCTGGGATAATCTTTCCCAATCTGCTCCGCATCGGCAGTCTGTCGGATTCGTCAGCCGAGCTGACTCAACAGTCGCAAATTGCGACGATCAATTTTTCGAGCGTTGCTAACAGTTGCTCAGAAAGCGGGTTTGGCCTCGGCAGAACACCGTATCAACATGTGCAATTTGGCAGTCGAAGACTCTTCATGGATTTCAGTCGACCAATGGGGTAAGTAGGAGTGCCGACGCAGGGCTCATGCACGTTGAGCTAATGTCACGTGATCAGAACCGTTGCACAAGGAGTACTTGCCCACCGCCAAAGTGCTGGATCACTTTGACCACGAGCTGAACGAGGTCCGCGGTGGAATCGAAGATTACACTGGTCAGAAGAGGAAGGTCAGGGTTGCGCTGCTTGCTGGAGGTGAGTTTGCCACAATGGGATGATTGATTACCTAACAAAGTGCTAACGGTATAATCCACAGCCGATTTGATCCAGACCATGTCTACGCCAAGTAAGGCTTGGAAACCTGTCCCACGTAGCCGAAGCGAGCTAATTGGAAATCAGACCTCTGGGCCCCTAAGGATCTGGACCACATTTTGGGCCACTGTAAGTCTGCCAAATGGAAAAGGTTGCACTGGACTGTTCTGACGCCTTGCAGATGGTGCATTCATTGTTGAGCGTGAAGGTAAAATACCCAAAAGCTTTCGACTCCCGCTTGACCTAACCGGAAATTAGGCACGGACATTGATGATGCGCTTGCTAGTCTCCAGCAGTGGCGGGACAACATCTAGTAAGCAGTTCCCGTGTGACGCGTAATACTCATATCTAACGGCTGTAGTGTGATCCACCAATTGGTGAAGAACGATGTCTCCAGCACAAGAATTAGGCTTTTCTTGAAGAGAGACATGTCCATCCGCTACTTGGTGCCCGAGGGAGTCATCAAGTAAGCATCCATCCTTCACTGCTATAGAGTAATGTGCTGACACCAATCCAGGTACATTGAGGCCAACCGCCTGTACAGCGATGAAGGCGAGAAGAAGGACGACAAGGGTAAGGTGGCATCGGCCTCCAGCTCTTCATAGAAGGCCTGCGAATCGGTTCGCACACTCAAACCAAAACAATTTGTCAGCCCGTACGGTCGAGGACCCGCACGCAGCAAAACAGGGCCCACCACGAGAGCGACAAGATTCACGAGACTCTCACGCTTGGCGTGATGGCATGATTTACGGTAGGATACCACAGAAAGGCCCGAACCGGAGCCGGGGTGGCTTCGCAATAATGAGACTTGGGCATTTTCGGAGATTAGAGAGAGATAGTGACGAGAAGCCGTCACCGGCATTGGAGAACGCCTGCGCCATCATGCTTCTCACTTTGTAGGAATAGCTGCAGATACTACATGATACCACTGAGAATTTGCAACAACCAGATGACGCACGTCCTCGGATGATCACCCGATGACCCCGAGAAACGTGCAGAACTCGTGAGCTTGATATGTTTAAGACAATCATGATTCCCTTTTTTGTGTTCGCCAACCACATGGTGTTTGCATCGTAATCGGATGGCGAGCAGCCCGTTCGTCTGGTCGGACGCCTATTTGTCGGCGGCTCGAAGCCAGAGGCAGAACATGCAAGAAGTATAGAATGCATTCGCTCATACAGCTACATGAACTTGTCGTTCTCCGAGACTCCATCACATTGTACTCTTCAGCCTCAAGGGGCGAAACCAGGGAGAGGCGGCTGATCGACGTCATCGACGCATTGACGCAAGGATCCCCCAGACTTGAGCGTCGAGCGCGGATGGTGTTTGATCGGTGAGTTGCTATAGCAACACCGCCGCGCCGCCCAGCTGGTGCCCAGATCGCGCCTAGGATGAGCCACCAGCCACTCGTTCGAAGGTGAACGCGCGCGCGTGGAAACGTTACGCTGTCTCCTCCAGCACCTCTAGCACGGCATCGTCACGTTCTTTCTTTTCTTTTTTTCGAGCGTGCCTTTTTGTTGCCACCATCATTCACGCTGCTCCTTCGTTTGACGAATCAAGTTTTCTTTTTTCTTACAGCTGTGCGGCGACGTACGATCCCCGCATTCGCAGCCAGCATTCCACGGTTGATCTTACCGCTCTCCGCAAAAAAGCTCCAATGCCACGGGACTACCACTACGAATCGCCCCGCGAGCGCGACTACTCCCGCGACCGGCAAGAAGGCGAGGGCTACCGCTCCGAGCGCGAACGCGAACGACGACGTCAACGACGCGAGAGCCGCGGCGACACCGACGATGAAGAACGCCGCCGCCGTCGACGCGAGCGTGCCGCGCGCCATGCCGCCGCCGCCGCTGCTCCTGGAGAACATACTCCGTCCAGCGACCGCGAACACTATGAGCGCGCGCAGCAGGAACGGCAGGAGCGCCGTCGTCGCCGCGGCCACCGTGCCACCGACTCGACCGGCGAGCCCATCCTGAGGCAGCCGGAGCGCTCGTACGACTCGCCGTATCGCACCGGCGGCGATGGCTCGCCCAGCCCGACGAAGGCCAGACAGCAGCGCAGGCCGAGGAGGGATAGTAGCGGCCATCGAGCCAGCGGCGGCGGGGGTGGCTGGGACACGCCGGCGAGCAGGGATTCGGGCGCCAGCGCGCGCCCGCTGCTGCATGCGGATGCGCTGGCGCAGCTGGACGCCTCGAATGCGAAGACCGGGTGGAAGGCACACCGGTACGATGAGGACTACTTGAAACGGGTGCGCGAGCAGGAAAAGAATTTGGAGAAAGAGAGGCAGCGCGAGGAGCGGAGGGAGAAGAGGAGGGCGAAGGAGGAAGCAGCCGCGGCGGCTGCGGCGGAGAAGGAGCGCGAGAAGAGGAGGAGGCATGAGGAAGAGATGGGGTTTAGGAGGAGTAGGCATGTTGATGCGGAGTTGGAGGATGACGATGAAGAGGAGGAGGTCCCACGCAATTATCCCAGCGGTAATGACGGGATCCGGGTGAGGGGGTATGACGAGTACCCCGAGCCGTATACTGATGACCCGTATACGGATGATGCCGCAGAACCGAGGAGGAGACGGAGAGAATACACGGACGATGAGAGAGACGAAAGAAGGCAGAGGAGAAAAGAAAGAGCGCTTGCCGCCACAGCAATTCCTGGAAAACAGAGAAAGAGTCGAGTTGTCAGTGGGCCGCTGCTTGAAGAGGGCGGTAAGGAAGACTACGAGTACCGCATGGCGGCTAATCGCGGCGGCGGCGGTACTAAGGACGAGTACTACGATGAAGAGTTGAAAAAGAAGAAACGGAAGAAGATCTTCATCGGCATCGGCATCGTCGTTCTTCTCCTGGCAATAATCATTCCTGTTGCTGTGGTGGTATCAGGAAAGAAGAGCAGCGATAGTGGTGGCGATACCTCCTCTTCTTCAAGCTCGTCGGACTCGAGTAAACCGGACAACAGTAACCTGAACAGCATCTCCGAGGATGACATCCCCGATTGGGCAAAGGGTGGGCTTCTGGATCCATTCTCATGGTACGACACGGAAGACTTCAATGTCACCTTCACCAACGACACGGTCGGAGGCCTATCAATCATGGGCCTCAATATGACCTGGGACGACAGTGTCCAGGCGAATGAGCACGTTCCCGCTCTGGATAAGGAGTTTAAATATGGCGAAATGTCCATCCGTGGTGTCAATGTCGGCGGATGGTTCAACCTAGAACCCTGGATTACGCCATCTTTCTTTGAATCCTACAATACCCGCGATGGTGTCATTGATGAATGGACACTCACCAAAAGCATGGGCAGCACGAAAGCCAAAACAAATCTGGAGCAACATTACTCATCCTGGATCACAAAGCAAACGTTTGCCGATATTCGGGACGCGGGATTTGACCACGTCCGCATTCCATTCAACTATTGGGCCGTGACCACCTATGACGGTGATCCATATGTTGCTAAGGTTTGCTGGCGTTATCTCCTCCGTGGAATAGAGTATGCCCGACAGCAAGGACTTCGGGTTAACCTTGATCTCCATGGGTTGCCGGGCAGTCAAAACGGCTGGAACCATAGCGGAAAGCAAGGTGTCATTGGGTGGTTGAACGGGACTGATGGCGACCTCAACAGACAGCGTAGTCTCGACATCCATGACCAGCTCTCCAAATTCTTCGCCCAGCCCCGGTACAAAAATGTTGTCACCATGTACGGCCTCGCCAATGAGCCTCGTATGGTGGAACTCGACACCGATGATGTTATCCAGTGGTACGACGATGTCATTCCCCTCGTTCGCAACAACAACATCACCGCCATTCTCGTCTTCGGCGACGGCTTCATGGGCTTGGACAACTGGCAAGGCAAGCTGCAAAACTACGAAGATCTCCTTCTCGACGTGCACCAATACGTCATCTTCAACGTGGACCTGATCAAATTCTCGCACGCTGAGAAGGTCAATTTCGCGTGCAAAGGCTGGACGCAGCAGTCGCTCCGTTCGATGAACAAGAAGACGGGCTTCGGGCCAACCATGTGCGGCGAATGGTCGCAGGCCGATACAGACTGCACGCAGTACATCAACAACGTCGGCTGGGGCACGCGCTGGGAGGGCACATATAATACAGGAGATAGCGATACCTCGGTTCTCACGCCCACCTGCCCCACTGACAACAACCCGGTTTGCTCCTGCAACAATGCCAACGCCGATCCCTCCGACTACAGCGACACGTACAAGCAGTTTCTCCTTCATTTCGCGCTCGCGCAGATTTACAGTTTCGAGCAGGGCTGGGGCTGGTTCTACTGGACGTGGAAGACGGAGAAGGCGGTCCAGTGGAGTTGGGAGAGCGGGATGAAAGCGGGGATCTTGCCGGACAAGGTGTGGGATCGCAGCGCGTTCTCGTGCAACACGAGCGACATTCCGGACTATTCGGGTCTGGGATTGGCGGAGAACTACTGAGACTCTGGCACCAGTGCTTGGATCATTTTTCATACTTCTATGGATGTGGGAGGGGTTGTTTTTGTGTTTTTGTGTTTTTCACTTGCATGAGCGACGATAGCGTGTTTATTGGAGAATTCGCATTAATGCACTAGATTTGGGCTTTCGGACTTCAAATTCCCTATTGACGACCCCTTACGATAATCCACGATGTCAGCTATCTTCTCATGCTAACAAGTGCTCATGTGTATGTTGTTACTCTGCAGTACTGACAATCGTGGAGAAGAAATAATAAGCTGTAGAGATATCCACTGACGACTAACCAAAACGATTACGACAAAATGCACCTCATCCAGCTCTTCATTCTCACTAATTCGAAGCTTGTATAATGTGCTTCATCAGTGCACATCAATAGTTAGTAGACGCCTCGGAGGGGTTGAGGTAAATCACTGAATAGATCCAAGAAGAGATTCAGCTACAAAAGGGCTGAAAGTTCAACAGCGTATAATACTGAGTCTGTTTACACGTGTATGCCATCTTATGGAGCTGTTCGTAGAGATTAGATGGCTTCTACGACAACTAGTCGCTAGGCTTTTTAAAAACAGCTCCAAGCTTAGTGATAAGGCTATGGTAAGATTTCGCATTGCAATGTCTCAGTCATGCAGCTCTACATGTCAGAGTCCGAGGACAAATAGAAAGGGTCAATAGCTATTGCGTACCTTCACGAACTACTTGTCTACGCCTGGTGAAGATTATCGAGTGCGTCAGTATGGTAAGCGTTGAAAACATGAGAAATGACATGCCACAATCCTACGGGTTTAGCAGAAGCAATGTATCTCAAACCCCGCTTTAAGTATATAGGTAGAGTCACGGGCGGGATCGTGTGCCGGTGCGGACGACGGATCGCGATGGGGAAAAGATGGAGATGGAGATTGGCTTCACTTACTTCTACTTATGCCGAACATAGGTTGTTTGAAGCTAAATGCTATTCAGTGTTTCACCGTCTCAAGGTTCTTTGATCTTCTTGATTGTAGGCACTTTTATGTCTTGTTTTCTACTCTTGTGAGATTCGAAAGGTAGCTTGCAGATGCTAGATTGCTCCCAAATGACAGGAAATTGCTGCGTGTCCGCGCGGCACTCTGCAGCGCATGTGAGACCAAGTCATCACCAGGCTGCTTCAGTCCAGAACCCGTTCACCGGTAATGTGTGCGTCACGGACGAGAAGCGAAGAGGCCACTGCAGCACCGTCTTCCGGGCAACGCATCTCGCCAACGCGCCTGACCAGCCACCGGAAACACGGCAGCTTCGCGAAGCTTTGGAAGTACCACGAAAAACGCAAGTGCGTGCGGGTAAAAATAGGGGAGGCTGGGAGCCGGATTGCACATGCGACCGAATGAGAGGAGTCGTGTTCAGGGCGTCCAGTTAGAGGATAGCTTTGGCGATGACCTGGCAAATGGGAATATCTGCCCGTAGGTGCAGGACATGAGTGGTCTGTCCGGTGACGATGCTGACGGAGCGTGCGCGCATGCAGTTGCTGCGGATGGCCCGCTGCGGGAGGAGATGTCGAGCCGTTTCCGGCCTCAGGCACAGAAAAAGGACGAAGGCTAGCCGGAAGGAGCGATGATCTCTGCAACACCGCGTCGCGCGTCGGCGTCGCGACAAGGACCGCCTTTCATGATTCGGCCATGTTTCTTTTAAGCTCGCCATCCGGCAAAAAGGTGGTTTCAGCTCGTCGCACGGCTCGCCGCAAGCCGTCACATCTGCACGGCCAGGCCAGTCAGGCTCGAGCGGATGCGTCCTGTTCACCAGGACAGGGTTGAAACGGGGCTGGGAGCTAATGCATGCACTTTGGCGAGCGATAGGCTGGCAGCGCGCGATACGGCGGCTACATGCACCTTAGTCTTGCGACTCGCCCCCGCTACCTAGACGCGTCCAGGGCACCAGTCAACAAACATGTGCCAAATAAACCCCTCTCCCGCCGCTCCCCATTCGGCCTCGTCGCCCTATGCCATCGCTGCGACCGCTTGAGCGACCGCTGTGAGCATGGCGCATCACGAGCAGCGCGACACCCCCGTCGGGGACTCTGTTCTGGCCATCGTTGGCGCCTTCACCAGCGGACTCGACGTCTTCAAGCGCCTACGAGAGAGACGTCGCCGTCGGAGGTCCAGCAAGAAGTCTCACCGCGCGACGCCCGCCCAACTCGAGCCGTCGGGCGACGAGCTACAACTCAGCAACTCGCTCAGGCAAAACCCACTCGACATCCAGCGCCACTATGAGAGCAACTATGCCGCCGTTGGCGAGAAATTCGCACAGGGCGATGGTACGATCCTTGTCCAACCAGACGTCCAAGGCTGTACTGACCATGCCACAGCAATTGCCCACGCATCGCTCACCGAAGTTCTACTCAAGCTCAACAGCGGCCTCGTAGCCATCATCGGAGCCTTCCTATCCCCGGGCAAGAATGACCACCATCCCGACTACAAGTCGCTCACCAGTCTCTCCGATACGTCGAGGGCTGAGGCCATTGACGCTCTGGGCCAACTCTACCAACGTCTCTCTCAGTCACAGCTTGTCCTGGATCGGGTCCGACACAAGTGCCCAAGCTGCGGCAGCCATCACCACCATGATTGTGGATCATCAGCGAATCCGAGGCAACGTGGTGGTTGCGCCAACGCCAAACGGATACCCGGCGCTAAGCCCAAACCGAGACGATCCCAGACGGAGCTTGTCATCGTCCGTAGGCCTCGCAACAGTGCCAAGTATCCTCCTATGAAGAAGCCTTCTTCCGCGGCTTTAGCATCGAGGTCGCAACGGCAAATCAATAATGCCTCCTCTGGTTCATCCGCCTCGACGCCTGTCACCTCGTCGTTCCCACCCGTAGACCTTCCACCCAGGCCTCAGCTCCCTCGCTCCCAATCAACCTCCACCTGCAGGTCCGACCCTCCGCCCAGTTACAGCAAAGCCACGGCCATGTCTCAACCCCCCTCGCGTGAAATGTCTCTCACCAGGAAACCCGTCAAGGCGCCAGTAGCTGCTGCTCCAATGACCGCAAAACCCCAGGTCAAGGCCCCGGCAGCTGCTGCTCCAGCAATCGCAAAAGCTCAGGTGCCTGCTATCACCGCACCTCCCCTCCAACGCCCAGAGACTTGGCCCCACGGACCTCGACCCTTACGTGAAGCCAACGCCCTACCCATCATCCCTCCACAGGAGCCGCCACAGCCGCAGCGTCAACAGGAGCATCAGGACCCCCTAGCCCATCTTCAACCCGCTCCCCTTGTCATCCCGCAACGCCCGCCCCGCCAACAAGCCACCGCTGCCGCTACCGCAGCTCCTCCTTTATTCCAACCAGCCCGCCCACCCAAATTCCCCGTCTCTACAGCCGCCCTCGCCGAACTCCCCGGCAGCAGCATCGCACCAGCCCCGCCGCCACCACCACCAAACCCCAACGTCCTCCACCGCCGCCAGCCCCCCGCCCCACCGCCAAAGAAGCAGCACCTACAAGCACCGCAGCGCCCACGCCCCCTCAACTCAGAGCAACAGCAACAGCAACAACTCCGCACCAGCCGCAACCCCTCCTGCGCGTCATCCGTCAACCTGCATCTCCACCCCTCCGCCCAACTCTCGGCCGGTTCCACCTCCTCTCGTAGCAGAGCCGCAGCGGCCGCCGCCGCCCTCACCACCACCCCGTCGACGTACAGCTTCTCGTCCGATAGCACCAAGCTGGGCGAGATCCCGATGCGCAAGTGGACGGTCCCGTGGGACTACGCGGCCATGGAACGCGCGAACGCCGAGGCGGCGGCGATGAGGGGCAATTTGCCGGCGATGGAGGTGGGGCAGATTCCTGGGGATGGGGGGAGGAGGAGAGGGGGGTTGTTGAGGTTTTTGAGGAGGGGGGAGTGATTATAAGGGAGGGATTTGGACGTGGTGGTTTTATAGGGTTTCTGGGATTTGGGACGTTCGTTTGTTGTGCTGAGGTTGGGGGGTTGTGCAGGGTTCCGGTAATCCTGTGTGTAGTGGGGGTTGGTTTGACTTTGACTTCGTTCATTCGTTCTCTACCCTTTTTTTTTTGGTTTGTTTATGGGATTTGATGCGGTGGGACGGGAGAGCTTGGTGTTTTTTGTCTTTTGGTTGTACTGGGTGTGTGGGTGATGCGATGACATGAGAAACGACCCTTACGAATTATGACATGAGATCACGACTGTCATGAGATTGTCTTCTTGTAAGATGGGTTGAAAGACGAGAGATGGCTTTGGTATATACATAAAGTTTCATGGACGTTTTGGTTTGATTGTTCTCAGGACAGCAGTGCTTTACAGCTTCTTATTCAGTGAAGATTACGGAGGGTGCTTTGTTGCTGAGTTTTTTTTTTTTTTTTATCTTTTTGTTGATCGTGGTGACAGCTGTCTTCACCGCGAAAGGTCCTAGGGCCCACCCATAGAGCGCGCGGTTGTCGTGTACAAAAGGGTTCTAGCCGCCAAGCTCGACTAGCGTGTACGTAGTACTAACCATGTTACCTAGGGCACATCTCCGCGATGCTCGCATTCGCAAATGGTATGTATATGTACAAGAGCGCGTTGGACCGCGCTGCTTAGCGTTCGTTTACAACACATTCACGCACCGTTTGAAAGCGCGCCATTCAGACACAGTTGGGTAAGTAATTAGATAATACAACCGCTCTAAAAACTAAACTAATTTAATCAATAACCAGCAAATTACGTCGCGTCCGGCTACGACATCCGCCATGCCCTATGACCCGACTTGGATCTCTATCCACCCACGCGGCCAGCTTCAAGATAGCAGTCGCTCAGAATGGTCCATAGAGGCCAAACTAGCCTTGCTTAATCTGCTTGCCATGCTTGTCCTTCCTTTTCTTACTTTCCTCGTCCGTCGAAATCTACCGCGCATCCTCGACCTTTGGACGAATATATTTCGTGGCCGAATACAAATAGGTACGCATTACTTGAAATCGCATTCAGGCGCAAAGGAATCTGACGGGGTCCATAGACCCTGAACACGAAGATATCGAGCTCTACATTGGATTGTAGTCCCGGGTCAAAGCCTATTTCTGGCATCGTCGTCATTTTATTGCCTCCTTTGCATAGAGCGCTGCATCCGGACATGGAGTTGGGTCATGTTCAATACACATCAGCAACATACCTAGAGGAACAAAGTCACGAGTTATGAAACAATATTTGGCAGGTAATCTCTGGTATTCTTTCGATATAGCTGGTTAAGCAGCTTCTGCCTGTCTCGCGGCATCCTCATGGATCCTTTCGCGTAAATTGTTAAAGAAAAACGCCAAACCCAAGCCTTTTGTCCATCGTAAATACTCCATGAAACGGTCGTTGAAGCCTCCAATACCACTTTTTTCCATCTGTTGAACCGGTTGCCGCCAGCTTTTTAACCCAAACGCTCTCTATGCGTGCAAGAAAAAAAGCTCTGAAACAAGACAATGCAAGAAAGTAACACCACCTGTCATCTTCTCATACCCCTCTGAGAGTGCATTTACACGGGCAGGGGGAAGGCGCCAGCCCAGGCGGCGATCTCCTTCTTGAGGCTGTTGATCTCGTCAACGGTGCCGGAAGCGACCTTGGCCTTGAAGTCCTTGAGCTTGTTGGCCTCCTTGGGCAGCTCACCCTGGACCTTCTTGCAGAGCTTGATGCAGACGTCGATGTAGTTGGCAATCTTGGCGAAGTCCTGCTCGCCGAGACCACGCGAGGTCATGGCGGGGGCACCAATGCGGATACCCATGGGGGTGAGGGCAGACTTGTCACCAGGGGTGGTGTTCTTGTTGCAGGCAATGTTGACCTGCTCGAGGACGGCCTCGACACGGGCACCGTCGAGAGCGAGGGGCTTCAGGTCGAGCAGAACCATGTGGTTGTCGGTACCACCGGTGACGAGGGTGTAGCCGAGCTCCTTGAAGGTGACCTCGAGCGCCTTGGCGTTCTTGATGACCTGCTGCTGGTACTGCTTGAACTCGTCGGTCTGGGCCTGCTTGAGAGCAACAGCCAGAGCGGTGATGGTGTGGTTGTGGGGACCACCCTGGTGACCAGGGAAGACGGAGAAGTTGATGGGACCCTCAAGGTCGTAGAGGATCTCCTTGCCGGTCTTAGCGTCGGTCTTGCGGACGCCCTTGCGGAAGAAGATCATGGCACCACGGGGGCCACGGAGAGACTTGTGGGTGGTGGTGGTGACGATATCGGCGTACTCGAAGGGAGAGGCGTTGACACCAGCGGCGATGAGACCAGAGATGTGGGCCATGTCCATCATCAAGTAGCAGCCGACCTTGTCGGCGATCTCACGCATGCGCTTGTAATCGATCTCGCGGCAGTAGGCAGAGGTACCGGCGACGAGGACCTTGGGGCGGTACATGAGAGCGTTCTGCTCGAGCTGGTCGTAGTCGATCAGGCCGGTCTCAATGTTGACACGGTAAGGGAAGGTCTCGAAGTAGGTAGAGACGGCAGAGATCCTAGCGGCCAAATTAGCATGCTGAAATTTACGCACGAGTGGCGAATTGACCTACTTCTTCTGGGGAGTCTGGTAGCCGTGGGACAAGTGACCACCGTGAGGAAGGTCAAGACCCATCAGCCTGTCGTGAGGCCTCATGATGGCCTGGTAGACCTGGAGGTTGGCAGGGCTGCCGGACAAGCACTGGACGTTAACGCCCCACCTCTCCGGGTCGAGACCGAAGGTCTGGAGAGCGCGCCTCTGGCAAGTGAGCTCAATCTCGTCGATATGCTCGTTGCCACCGTAGTAGCGGGCGCCAGGGTAACCCTCAGAGTACTTGTTGGACATGGGCGAGCCAAGGGCATCGAAGACGGCGCGGGAGGTAACATTCTCGGAGGCGATGAGGAGGATGGACTCGCGCTGGCGCTGGATCTCCTTTTTCTACGGGTTGTTAGAGGACTCCATCGAGGCATTGAGCAAGAGGTGCGTACCATGATCTCAGCGATCTCAGGGTCAGTCTCAACAAGAGACTTCTCCATGAGCTGTAGAATTGAGTCAGCGAATGCGCCGCAGCGATGTCGGCGAGTTCACTCACGTCCTGGTGGGACTTGGGGAGAGCGTAGGAAGACATGGCGAGAGTATCCGAAGAGTAGGGTCGGAATGCAGAGAGTAGGAAGTTTGGGGGGTGTGGAAGAGGAGAAGAATTGGAGAACGGGCGTTGGAGAATTTGAAGCTTTGGCTCGGTGGTTCAATCTTTCGCGTTGCCCCGCGCAAAAAATCGAGCAGGGACCAGCGCCGATCACGGGCCAAAGCGGAGCTTTCGCGGAGCGCCTCGGAGACAATTGCTGCTTGCAGACATGGGCTGCGCTGCCTCTTTCAACCTCTACAAGCAACACTTGTTGCTATTGTTCCTCTGATTGATCCATCTTGCCCGGCAGCATCGGGTTCCTGAGTCAATCTGGTTGGAGCTGCGCTGCTTCCCCGCAGTGAGATCGCCGAATGTCGCGAAGAGAAGGCTTCACCTTCGTCCGACTGCAACCCGGCCCGCTCCCACAAGAATTTCCTCTCGCAATCTCACCGATTTCCCCGCCGCGGTCCTCATGACGGCAGCATGCGAGTTATAAAGTCCGGCGCTTGCGAGGTCAGACAGTCACGCACCGGCGATAAACGCGCCGAAAGACGCCGACGATTTGTGTACCTGCGGCACAAGACCAAGCCAGCACGGGACGGGCTAGAAAGAAGGGTCTGAATACAAAAGTTTAGCACGGGCCATTTCAAGTCGCCGCTGGAGCGCCGTGCTAGCGGGCGTCAGCCACACTCTGCCAGCTGATATGGCCCCAATTGAGGCGATGCAAAACTTCGCACCAGGCCACCAGGCGACAAATGCGGTACCCATGGCAGCTGGATTTGACGTCGCTTCTGCAGTGCAGAGCGCGTTGTCGGCCGTAGATTGGCTGCAAGCGCCACAGGGCGCTCCCGTGCGTTCAGCTTGCCTTGCACAACACACCCTTGCCGCACCATCTCGGCGCCCGCACAGCTCAAAGCGGGAACCGCATGATTGAAGGCTCGGAGTTGCCGCTCGCTTGCGCTGGTGTGGAGCGGTGAATCTGGGGCATGGCGAATGCATGTGGCCGCTGTCAGACTGGAGACGGCTCTTGAGCGAATGCACGTCAGCGGACCGTAGGCGCGGGTGATGAGCAGATCACGGCCTCCGTGGAGCGGGACTGGCTCGCGACGGACGCGGACGGGGGCGCGGGATGGGGTGTTCGCGCTGATTGCGGGCGTTGAAGCCAACGGCGGCTGCCTCCGCCTGCTGGGCACCGCGCGGCATCACAGCTGGACGGGGGCGCCAAAAAAATGCGGGACCGGTCGCGTCATCCCCTTTCCCTGCAGCCCCGTCACACAGAGCCTAGAGAATTCAGATAATAATAAACAGGGCGCCGTGGCGAGTGCAGGACCTGTGTTTTGTGTTGTGGCCTGCAACTTCGCGGAAATCGGCTCGGCCGGCAGATCTCTCCCGGATCCTCGTCGTCAGCGTCCTCAGCCCTACCATCCATCTCCCGACGCGGCGGGGTGTTCACAGGCCTCCTCCCTCCAGTCGTGCCCTCTAACCACCTTCTCACTCTCGCGAACTCTCGTCGTCGCTTCGCACGCCCCCTCAGATTCGCGCGACCTCGCCCCACTCGCCTAGCTCACCGAGCTTTGAACTCTTCGCGACATCTCCACCACCCACGCCGACGCTCGGTGCGAACACAACATCAAGATGTCCTACTACCCAGGCCAAGGATACCACGGCGGCGGCGGATACGGTGGCCCTCCCCCGCCCCAGAACTATGGGCAAGGCTATCCTCCGCCTCAGCAGTACGGACCGTATGTACCGCCCCCACCCCGCCGTTTGTGCCCAAGCTCACAACAACAGCCCGCAAGGTCAATACGGCTATCCGCCTCCAGCCCACTCTCCCCAGCCTCCCTACGGCTATGGCACTCCGCCGCCTGGCCAGTACGGCGGCTATCAACAGGTATATCGACATGTCGGCAGTCGTGAGGAGCTGTGCTTACGCCCAAAGTAGACGCCTCCGCCGCAGCAAGGATATGGCTATGGCGCGCCCAATGGAGCCCCGCCCCAGCAGTATAGCCATCGTGCGTTCAACGGTTACTCAGTATGTCCTCAGAAACGCAAGCTGATCAGTTATAGCCACGGTTAACAAGGCCTCTCAGGGTGGTCATTCGGCCCCTCCTCCTCCCCCACAGCAAGCCCAGGCCTTCGGTCATGGCGCTCCCTCCGGCTATTCTTTCCAATACTCGAACTGCACCGGTCAACGCAAAGCCCTGCTCATCGGCATCAACTACTTCGGGCAGAGGGGCCAGCTGCGCGGATGTATCAATGATGTCAAGAACATGAGCGCCTACCTCAACCAGCACTTTGGCTACAAGCGCGAAGACATGGTTCTTCTCACCGACGATCAACAGAACCCCATGAGCCAGCCGACCAAGGCGAACATCCTGAGGGCCATGCACTGGCTGGTAAAAGATGCGCGCCCCAACGACTCGCTTTTCTTCCACTACTCAGGTACGCTAAACCCCACAATCACGGCTTGGACCACATTCTCACATTTGAATAGGTCACGGTGGCCAGACAAAGGATCTCGATGGTGATGAGGAGGATGGATACGATGAAGTCATTTATCCTGTTGATTTCCGCCAAGCCGGCCACATTGTCGACGACGAAATGCACCGCATCATGGTGCAATCGCTTCAACCAGGTGTCCGTCTAACAGCCATCTTCGACTCTTGCCACTCCGGTTCCGCTCTGGATCTTCCGTACATCTACTCCACCTCCGGTGTTCTCAAGGAGCCCAACCTTGCCAAAGAAGCCGGTCAAGGTCTTCTTGGCATCGTGTCATCGTACGCGCGCGGAGATTTGGGTGGCATGGCAAGCACCGCCATGGGCTTCCTCAAGAAGGCTACGTCTGGCGATGATACGTACAAGAGGAACCTCAGGACGAAGACAAGCCCGGCAGACGTCATCATGTGGAGTGGAAGCAAGGATACCCAAACTTCGTACGTCGTGGCAAAAACACATTACCCTGCACTCGATGAGAGTAAAGCCAGCAAGCTAACAAATACCCTAGGTCTGATGCGACCATCGGCGGTCAGGCTACTGGTGCCATGAGCTGGGCCTTCATCACCTCTCTCAAGAAGAACCCGCAGCAGAGCTATGTTCAGCTGCTCAACAGCATTCGTGATGAGTTGGAAGGCAAATACTCGCAGAAGCCACAGCTCAGCTGCAGCCATCCGTTGGGTATGTGAAATCCCCGTCTAGTTTCTAAACTCGTTACTAACATGGTTCCAGACACGAATTTGCTGTACGTGATGTAAAAAAGGTTCGTTGTTATGACAACGGACTAATCGCATGGTTTCCTTAGGTTTGTTATGTGATTACGAGGCAACATTGAACGAGTGATCTGTACATAACGAAAGGACGTTGGTATACCAGAGTTTGCGGTTGGCTGGCGTCGATACTCCGTTCGGGTTCCTATGATATTTTCTTTCCACGCATGGATTATTGGAGTTGGTATGTACTACTTACGAGTGATGTGTTCCTATTTTTGCTAACGCTCAGATAGGAACTTTATGCTTTATCTTGTGAATGACTTAATGACCTATACCTCTTTTTTTACCGTGTGCGTGCCTCATTCCTGAACAAGAAACGTCAGTGCAAAACGCCTGAACAAACGAGTATTCTATACGTTTTCCCTTGCAAATTAATGCAAACTGTTCATGGCCCGCACTATTTGCTATCGAAACAAATTTCGAGTCAGGTAATTGCTTGGAGTATTGCATTTCCTGGCCGGATGAGTTTTGGCTTCAATATGGCCAGATGGAAAAAGAAATGATGCGCCTTATCGAACCATGATCAGGTAATTATGTGCTATAGGACGTGGGAGTGGTGTGAAACGTTACCATGAGTACTCAGCTTGCTGCATGTAAGCAAGGCTGAACGCAAAGTTATAAAGCTTCACAATTCCGACCCGCAGTCAACGTTCGGCAATGGATCAACGCCTACCGCCTCTACAGTGGAAAACAACTTACAGCTCCCGTCGCGGAGGAGTTCCTCGATGCCAGACAATGATCCTATCGGAGAAGAAATATCCCATGTACCTTCCGACAGGTTTGTTCCCCAAGACGATTTCATGTTCAAGAGACTGATGAAGCTAAACTTCAGCAACTGTTCCTTTTCTCGCCCGCCTGAAGCCGAGCGACTATCTACGGAATCGCAAAAGTTTATTCATCAAGAAGCGTTCGGCGCGCGATATCTCATTCAAAACTCGCTGGTGACATGATATACTAAACGGATGGCGAGCAGGGCTTTTCGTTGGCCTTATCGCCTCTACCATTGTTCTAGTGGTGAGTATCATGTTATTCTCCTTCGGTGCTCTTGCACCCAGTGGTCATCAAACCGAAGTTGGAGCAGTCGCGGCAGGTGACAGCACCACCATCGAACAACTCGGCATAGCATATCACATTCTTGTCAATACTTGGAGTACTGTATTGCTCACTGCAAGCAATTACTGCATGCAAACCCTTTGCGCCCCGAGCAGAGTCGAAATCGACATGGCTCATACACGTGGGAAATGGCTTGACGTCGGTATTACTAGCGTCCACAATCTAACACATCGGTCGAAGCCGTGCTCTTAACTTCTTGCTTCTTGCGATGTCTTCTCTTCCGCTCCACCTCTTGTAAGTCGCTGCAGCCCCTCTTCTCTTTAGTCAGGATATCACTAATCCCCACCACAGCTACAATTCTGCAATATTTGAAGTGACGATGGGGCGGCATTACATAGTGCACTTCATCAACGGAACGGACAATCAGCTATTGTATGTGTGGGAAGGCCGCTGCTCACCACCCTCAGCCTTGTATGTCTGATGTCGGGTGATATAACAATAAATTGTCACTTCACTATTCATCAACAAGAGCCGATGGTGTAATGGCTAGCATTAATGCTTATACGATCACTTGGCCGAACATTCATTCTCAGCTAGTAAACACTCGTTAGCATTAGATTCAGGTTCGAATCCTGATCGGCTCAGCTTTCTTTTTGTTTCATTGCTTCCTCTGACTGTTTAATTTTTTGCTGCGACCAACTATGGAACCGAAGGAACCAACAGACGGAACCCGCCGCTCTAACCAGCCCCTTTCTTTCCCCACAAAGCGGCCCGTGGTCCACATTAGCCTCAGTTTTGATGGTACAGAAATAAAATTTCAGCTTGGGCACAACCGCTGGGAAAGAGCAACCAGGTTCAGATAAGTTTACACTTCATGGCCATTGTCATTGCCTGCAACTTATGCAAACTTTTTGTAATGATCCAGACACTGATAGCATCGTTCATACCCCGAATGAAGACTTTGGGAGATGCTGTTTCCTCGTTTTTGGAGCGGCCCGATCCAACGTTTTCAGGCATGTGTCTTCTTGACAAACGTGGAATCGTTGAAGCAGCAAAGGAGCAAGCGAACGGTGAACACGACACTGATGTTCCGCAATGGTCCAATCGGATACACAGATACTATGATTCGCCGGTGGAGGAGCGGTGGCTATCTAAAGGGATAATGTAGGCTTGATAACTTACTCCTCTCCAATGCTAATTATTATGGCAGAATCATCCTCATCGTTATCTCATTCAGTTTTCTCCTCTTGATCCTCACTATGCCAATTGACAAAGATCAGTAGGGGACAAGCTCTACGTCTACACGACAGGCTTCTCGGCTCTCAGTGCCTCGATTCTCTGCGCCGTTCTTCTGATTTTGGGGATCATGGTGCTTGGTTTTCGGAAGATTGCGATGCACGTGCCGCCGGCTTTGCATTGCAGCATGATGATTGCTGCAGCGTGCCATCCGCCGCCAGACGAAGCCGAGCCGCATTTGAAGAAGGTTCAGTGGGAGCGTTGATCATTATACGTACACAGGGGCGCCAGTGTCACAACCCGAAGTTGGCAAGGAATATGCGTAGCGTTTAGCAAAGTCTAGTACGTTTGAATCCATCCAGGCTCTTCCTGTAGTCCACTTCGGCGCCTATCTCACAAGTAGAGCAGGCAGGCAGTTTATTTGCAAATGTACTCAAATACATGTAGCTTTTTACCTACATGGATACGTTAGCCTGAGATGTACGATAGTCATGTGAATGACGTTGGAACCGTTTCGCATGTGCTGAAGCACAGCCTTTACCTACTTCGGTATGACGCAACCCTTCCAGCCCTGCTCAAGCCCAGCTTCGTTGGAAAAATATCGTGAGACACTTTGGTCTCCCACTTTTGATGTCGACATGCCGGCGTCGCTCCAACAAATGTCAGCTCAGGATGGCATTGCGTCATCGCGCCCAGGGTTTTGCGTGCTCAGCGCACGATAGGCCCGCTCCACCAATGCCGTCTCCGGCATCGCATAAGAGAGAGCCGGGGCGGTAGCGTCGATAATAAAGGCGGCATTTTCCCCTCTAATGCAAGACATTGTCCGACGCAACTAAAGCTTAATCAAGCTTATCTCCTTTGCTTATCAACGCCATCGCATTCTTGGACAACCATGGCTTCTACAACACATGCAGACGACACTCTTCACGTCGCCATTGCCGGCGCCGGCATCGCGGGTCTGGCGGCTGCTGTTGCGCTCACACGAAACTTCGGCCCGCGCGTCGACGTGCAGCTGTACGACAAGGCCACGGCGCTGCGCGAGATTGGCGCGTCCATCGCCCTGGGCCCGAATGGGCTCCGTACGCTTGAGAAGCTGGGCGTTGAGAATGCGCTGGATGATGATGTTGCGTTTAGGGGCCCGAGTGGGCTGCCAATGATTTATCGGTATGTTTTTCTCTCCCCATCTATATGCTTAATTGGACTTCGGTCTTGGACTCTTTTCTCTCTTTTCAATTCCGGAATTGCAGGGGCTTTGTGCGACGAGCTATGAACAGAGACTGAGATCTTTGTGTTAGGCACTGGAAGACCAATGAGATTGTATCATTCGACGAGTTTGTGAATGTGCCCGAGAGACGTCACCAGACAGCACGGTTCGCGCGAGCACATCTGCATCAGAGCTTGCTGGAGCACGTCGATCCGGCGCGAATCCATTTGGGGAAGAAGATTGTTTCCGTTAAGGAGGAGGCCGGTGATCAGGGACCTTTGGTGCTGAAGTTTGCGGATGGCTCGGAGGCCAAGGCGGACTTTTTGGTGGGCGCAGATGGAATCAACTCTGTAAGTTTTTGCTTTTGTTTGCTTGCTTCGCTTGCTACTGGTGAAGATTGTTTGCATGAAAGGAGATAATACGTGGCTATTGGAGCCGTGGCTGATGCCAAAGGTCATGGAGAACGCGGGATTGCTGACGAGTGATAATAGGGCGTGAGGAAGTTCTTTGTTCCTGAGCAGAAGCTAGGCTGGACCACTCAAGTTGCATACAGAGCCGTGTTCGACGCATCGTTGGTGGAAGGAACACCGGACCTACCTGAAGACTCGACGCACTGGGTAAGTTTGTGTAGCGTACTCGTTGAACATCCACTGACTGCTGAGATAGTGGGGCCCAACCGGCAGCTTCTTCGCATCAAGACTTGGTATGAAGCCTTCCCGCATCATGCCTTCCTATACCGTTCTGACATAGTACTGAAGGCAAGGGCCAATTCACCACCGTCGGCATCATCTCGCTCGACCCCTCGGACCCCAAGAACGCCGCCATCGTCGACAACGCCCGCTGGGACAACCTCGCCGACATCAACTTCGTCCGCGAGCTGTACAAGGTAAGCAACAACATCACCAATCAAACAAAACAGACATCTTCAGACGTCGTCGTTGACACAACCGGGCAACAACAAGGACTGGCACCCCCTCATCCGCACCCTCTTCGCGCGCACCCCGGCCTCCAGCATCCGCGTCTACCCCAACCTCGCCATCACCGCGCCGCTGCCCGCCCACACCTTCCTCGGCGGCCGCGCCGTGCTGATCGGCGACGCCGCCCACCCGCACGGCGGCGCCTTCGCCACGGGCGGCTCGCTGGCCCTCGACGATGCGTACGCGCTGGCGCAGGCGCTGCGGGCCGTCTGGCCGACGTCGTCCGGAACGGCTTCTACTGCTGCCGGCGGTGGGAAGCCTGGGATCGAGCACTTGGCGCAGGCGACGCGCATCTACGAGAAGGCAAGGAAGCCGCACACGACAAGGCTGTTGACGGTCGTGCATGCGTTGACGGAGAAGAGCAGGGAGAGGTTGAGGAGGGCCGATGGAGGGGTGGAGACGGATGAGGAGCTTAGGAAGAGGATGAAGGCGAGGGCGGAGACGAGCTGGTTGCACGAGCATGATGTGGATGAGGCGGTGAGGAGGGCTGTGGAGGCAGAGCTGGGTGCTAAGAGCGGTGGTGGTGCAGGGAGCGTGGAGGCTAGGTTGTAGGGAGGGGGGCCTGATGAGGAGAATGCGAATGCGGATTGATGGATAGACGGGTTCGGCTATCTCGTGTCCCGTTTCACGGTTCGAACTGTACCGGAACAGGTTGTTGTCTTTGTTTATGAGGTGCATCTACACGGAAACTTCGGGGAGCTTAGCCTACTGACACGAGTAAGTGTGTCAAGCACGATTCAGGGGCCCGATTTACATACGTCACAGGTACAGCGAGATACCTGAAACGTGGTCGCGATCAAACGCTGGTGCAATAACAATACGAGAAGCGTGCGCCTTGGCAGATGCTCAGCCTAAACATGTCCTTCCCATTACTGTACAAGGAGGTCGAGAATGAGCAGGGATACGCCAGAACGACACGATGACACCATTGGCTGTGCTCGCTACCCGTGTTCGGACGTGTTTCCTTCCTACTTACAAATACATGCGGGGGGTGGCTTTAGGGTGCTCAAGCCTTGGCCCGGCGCGCACCCAAGCCTCGAAACGACGGTCATGCCAAGACTGGAGTCATGCAACAAGTAGCTGGGGCTACCGTGCACCACCGTTCTATGTAGGGAAGGAAGGAAGCCGCTTCTCCGTGTCTTGTCAGGCAACCTGGCTCTCGAATCAGGTATTGCTTGCACTACACCGTATTTATCTCACTATTGCAACTCCTTTACATATAAAGCCTCTGCCCTCTACAGCCTCTTCCAACAAGCCACGCTTCATACCCACAGTCCAGCCACCTATATACCCCGACCTTTTGAGGCCAATTCTCTCTTTTCAAAAAACCTCCAACCTCTCCAAACAAATATAATCATGAAGACCACCGCCGCCCTCGCCGTCCTCTTCGCCGCCGCCGCTCAGGCCGCCATCACCTTCGAGCAGTTCCCCGCCAAGGGCGTGACCTGCCCCAACAGCGATGCCAGCGGCCAGCTGACCAGCGACACGGCCGCCCTCAAGGCGGCTGCCGAGGCGGCAAAGGACGGCACGCCGTACGAGCAGTCGGCCTCGAACATCGCATCCGGCGCGTGCTCGTCGCTGAAGCTGCCTTACTTCATCGTAAGTTACATGATGAGCTCTTTAGATCTTGTAACCAGAAAGAGAAAGCTGACCATGGCTCGCAAATGTAGACCACCACCAACCAGGCCAATGGCGAGCCGGCGGCTAGCTTGAGCTTCGCCTGGGATGAGGCGAACGAGACCATTTACTACTGCGGTGCGCAAGGCCTGTTCAGCACCAACGGAAGTGGCTACCCGGATAGCTGCGACCAGCTCTGAGGGGATGGATGGCATGAGTATGGTGTTACGAGTAAATGTTGAATATTAGTGGCTGGAACCAGCATAGTGTATACAATGCATGTTTTGTGGCTTTCTATATATTTTGAGTGAACTAGGGAAAGTGTTCCCTTTGTTCTATTCGTCAGTAAGGTCAGCACAGCAGGTCTGGTTACTTGACCCATGATGATGTTTCAGTGAACAATGCATTGTCTAACCTTTACAAGGCTCAGCCTTAATATTTCATTATCACCCTTCAGACAAAAGAAGATTAGTCACAATGCAGCAGGATGGATGCGGCAAATATCGCATAGTGTTTATCAGATTTGTGCACGAGATGAGCATATGAGGCTACCCCGAGATAGGAAAAAGCAAAACTCCATTTTATCTAGTTTGATCGGCAATGAGAACAGCTCGCAACATGCATGTCAGTAAGTACCATCGCGGGAACTCCTTTTCCGCGTAAAGCACATCCCGGGTATTCCAAAAACAGATCGTAAAAGTACATCAAGCTCGTGCGTATCGTAAGTTCGTAACTCATGATCTCCAACTCTTTGAAACTCCCAAGATTTTCCAACTCCAATGAGCGCCGAACAGAATTCCAATAGGATGTTGTCAGGGGAAGCACTGTAGAAGCCACCTCTTCAAGCCTCCGCAGCAATAACAGCCTGCAAGCCATCGTTGTCGTCGCCGACCACAAGGATCGCTCCAACAATCATCCTCGCATAGCGGTCGACCTCCATCAACGTCCTATCCACCATCACCATCTCATCGCCCAGCATTCCGCCGGGCGCCAGCATGGCCCCCAGCACAACCTGCGTGAGGCGCTGCCAGTCCGACACAACACCGCCAGGCAGCTCGCCCGTACCCGGCACGTCGACGCCGTAGCGCTCCAAGTACAGCTCGAACAGCTTCACCAAGATCAACCTCCGCAGCTCCGTCGCCGTCGCCGTAACAGCAACGTGCCACAAACCACCAAACGGCTGATCCGGCAGCGCCGGGTCCGCAACAGCGCCGAGCTGGCGCACAACAGCCAGCGCCGCGATCGGCAGCGCCGACGCAAAGCGCAAGAAGCGCGGCGAGCCGTAGGTCGGAAGACGCACGGGCACGCCGGCCTGCGCCGGCGGCGGGAAGTTGTTGATCGAGTCGCTCATAAGGCTGAGCAAGCCTCCGCCCGCGCTGTAGATCTGCTCCGCCCGGAAGCGCATCACGGGTGGCTGGAAGTTGTTGGCGCGGGCGAAGGCGATGGTGGCGGCGGCGGTGATGTACGCGGTGCCGAAGCGCGTCATGCGGTGCTGGGTGCGCGCGAAGATGGCGGCGGATTCCTGAAGCCAGATGTAGACGGCCGCCTTGTGGCCGATGTGGGTGCGGCACATGGGGCAGGAGACGGCGTGGGTGGGGGATTGGCGGATCCAGTCCTTAAGGCAGGCGCTGCAGAAGGTGTGGGTGCAGGCCTGGAGGGTGATGGGGTCGGCGCAGCTGTTGTCGGGGGTGGGCTCCGCGTCAGTGAGGAGATCTGCGAAGGGGAGGTAGCAGATTGGACAGTCTATCTTGTCCTCGTCCCGAAGTGCCTGGAGGGTGGCTGCCGCAGCAGACTCCGTGGCAGCGTCGGGGCAGAGCTGCTGGATCGTGGACATGTTGTTTGTTATTTAAGGAATGAATAGAAGGAATAGATAGCCAAAAGAATGGACGGGTAGGTATGAGGATCCCGGAAGCAGTGGACTTGATAGCGGTGCTAGTAGCGGGATGCTCGAGGTCGTGAGAGTTGTCTGGCGAAAAAGTAAAACTCGTCCATAACTGCGAAGTCTTAAATAGAAGAGGTAGAGAGAAGACAATGTATCTGTTTGTGAATGAAGTGTTGTAACTTGGGAAGTGTTTACTCAGACAATGTAATCACTTTCGTGGTGAATGCAGTTCGAGACTGTAGGGCCTCCGACAGCTTGCAAGCTCCATCTTAGGTTAGATTCTGCGGAGGCTGCCACTTTCAACCTTGAGCATTCTTGCAGCTTCTCGGAACGTGCCCATGGCACCATGTTGTTCCAATCACCATCTCGTATACATTGTACAGATTTAGTGTATAATACTATACTCACTTAACTACCACTAGAGGCTTGACTAGGAATTTAGTATACTAAATAGAAAGACCATTTCGAGCCAATAAGCTTCACATAACTTCCTGATAAATTTGGGCATGATGATTGATGGTGCATGTACCTGCTGGCGGCAGAGGTTATATACGCTGCCTGGCGGCTGATTGAAAAACAACTAGCTAGAAGCACACAGGAAACAGCAAACAGGAAGAGAAACTGGTACAGTAGTTTCACCCGAAGTCCATCATCTCGCTCCTTTACTGCACACCCAGGACACTCATGCCTCAGGGTATAACGTTTCAAAAGTCTGCTCAAGCATGGCGTCGCTAACTTTACTCCACTTCCGTTCATCGCGTTCCTTGAGAAGACCGATTGTCACCTGAAACCATATCACAAAATCCCGCCACACTTGCTTCTGTTGTAAAGAATGCGCGAACTCCCGGTACTCACGCCTTCTCATCAACTTACAGTCGTCCACCGAGTACCCCCTGCTATCCTCTAAGTTCTTGCGGAATAGAGAAATGGCCATACAGGACTTGATAGCGTTGATGAACGCATCCATCCTGACCAAGGACTTCTCTGGCTTATAAGGACAGGGGCGAACGAGAGTTGCCTCCACCCAATCAAACACTTTGGGATGGACGCGGGTCCAAGCCGTGATCAGCTCGGAGAGAGCTCTGGGGTTGAAGGTTTCGTTGTCGAAGTCATGCGCGACGGTGTGCAAATAGTATATATCGTACATGGTGAGCGCATGGATGGATTGGAACTGCGCCCGGTCGAAAGGGAAGTAACGGCGGCGACGGTCTCCAGGGGTAATATCGCTATTTTCCTTGGTCTCTCGCAATTCCTCAATGCTTTCCCATGCACTGAATGGCCGCCTGTGAGTTGCTATTGCTTTGTTGAAGATGCTCAGACTCAACCGAATCGAGTAGCGGTACTGGAATGTTTGCGTTTTTATGACCTCGGTGCGACAAATGGGGCAGGTGATGGCCGGTTTCCAGGGCTGGTGATGGCAGCATGCAACCATCCAGTTTACGATGCAGGATTTGCAGAAGGTATGGCCGCAGGGCGTCGTGAGGGGTGCCGAGTGCCAGGTTTCCTCTTCTCCCTCATCGAACATTCTGCTGATACGAGGCATGGGCTTTCCATTACCTAGGTGTGCGGGCATTTGCACGCTGGGCGCAACTATCAGCGGCTCGAGATTCTTGACTCCTTGGAGGGGCGTGTAGCATATGGAACAATCTGTGTCGTTTCTTTCGATAAGTCGTATTATCGTATCTTCGGAGGCGGTCCGAATGGCGCCGAAATAGACGCTTCTGAAGGGTTCCATCGTAAGAGTGACCGGTGTGTCGTAACTTGGGGAGCGGAGGAAGATCTAATGAGGCGAGGTGTGGAAGGGATGCTCCTCTATATTATTGCATTGTCGCAGTCAAAACTTGTACGAACCGTATGTCAGACAGATCAAAATGTTTATTGCTGCTGTATTTCTTTCAGTTGAAACCCTGTGGTTGCCTTCCCTTGGTTCTTGATTCCAGACCTTGATTCTTGCAGTATTTCCTGTGAAAACTATTGAATAGTCTGTGCTATAATTCCTATCCATATCTGGCCGGCAAATCAGACACCGCAACGCCTCTTCTTTCTCCGTCGCGTCGTGAAACCATTTCACAACACACGAGAATCAAAGACTGTGTCCACATTCAGCAAAACTGATGAAGGAATGGTACTTGTTGATTGCTGATAGAGTTCTGTCGAAGTGTTGGCGACTGTTTTGGTGCAAACTGGGCTACGGAATTTGCTGTTTGATTTTTCTTTGAGTTTCGCGAGGTCTAGGTTCGTACAGTTGTGGGGAGACTTCGAGGAGAGGGGGGCTTTCATATTGCTGGCGGGATTGCTTTCAACGATGAGGATGCTCATGGAGGCAGTTCCTTTGGTGAAGGGATCCTTTGTTATATAACTAAAAGTCACGTGCAAAGTACTGGATAAGGGTATCACTGAAGTATGAGAAAAGTCTCATATTTGGTGTCCGCACGTCAATGCTTGGCCAGCCGCTTATACTTTTAAGTGACAGCAGGTCACGGTGGCCAAACACCTTATGCAGACGGCTACCTAATAAAGCACAGAAATCCAACTTCAACTCTTGGGGTATCGAACAAAACAAACAAATAGACAAACAATAGCTCAAAACACCGACCAGTTACTCCGATAGCTCCATAAGGTCAATTTCTTCATCGTCCTCCTCATACTCCTCCTCGACCTCCTCTTCCTTTTTAGGCTCAAAGTCCCCGTCTTCCTCGTTGTCTTCATCATCCTCGTCTTCCCACTCATAATCTCTCATCTCCTCATCCTCCTCTATCCTCTCCTCATCTTCCTCAATCTCCTCCTCTCTCTCACCGGCCTCAGCCATCCCGAATATATCTTCGCCAATAAAGGCCAAGATATCTCCCCTATCTTCTCCTTCTTCTTCTTCTTCTTCTCCTCCCGCCCTCACCCCCTCGACCATAAAACCCCCCAGCTCTTCGAGATCGTCAATGTCGACCTCGACGTCGCTGAGCGTGTCATTGGCGACGGCGGCTTGGGGGTAGCACGGCTGGCGGCACATGGGGCAGGGCGGGACGGGGCCCTGATGGTGGCCGTTCAGGTGCATCAGGATGCACGAGCGGCAGAAAACGTGGCCGCACAGCGCGAGTTTGATGGGGGGACTGCAGGGCACGGCCTGCTCCATTGGTGCTGTTGTTGTTGTTGTTGTTGTTGCTGTTGCTGTGGTGGTGGTGGTGGCGGAGGAGGAGGTGGAGGAGGAGGTGGTGGTCTCCTTGTCGGCTGGCGACGGAGAAAATTCGAAATAGCAGATGCTGCAGTCGATGATCTCGTTGCCGTTGTTGTGGAGATCGGCGGGCGTGGCGGGGACGATATATCCCGCGAGGTGTTCGGGCACGCTCGGGGCGAAGTCGTGTTCGTTGCTCATTTTTCTGTGTAGTGCGAGTTGTCTGGTGTTGATTTAAAATGTATGCGAGTCGTTACAAGATATGGAGGACGCGCTGGGAGGCTGTGGTGGATGTGGTGGATGTGGTGGTTGCGGTGACGGTTGCAGTGGTTGTGGAGAGTTACGCAGAAAGTCGAGTCATCAGGAGAAAATTTGCATCAGAGCGGACGAGGACGCGGAAAATCTCAAGCAGCAGGAAGGTGCAGGCTGGGGAGGGAAAGAGCCTCTGAATTGATTCGCTTCTATCTCAGGGTCCGTACCACTGGTCGACTCCCCGGCAGCGACGTAATGTAACCTATCCTCCACTTAATCACCTCATGCGGTGCCTGGCTAATAGCACAACGCGATACGGTAGCTATTTAGTGTCGGCTAGAGTCATACCCCAGTGCCAGAGTTGCTCTTCGATGACCTTGCCAATGACGGCCTTCGTGAAGGCTGTGTGTGATGCAGTGTCTTTTTCGATCGAGGACGGAAACTTCTTCAGATATGCCTCAGCCAGTCGGTCAAATGCAGCCTTTGGATCGACAACATCCTTATTTCTGTGGATATCGCGACCCCGGATTCGTTTGCGGGCCTCGAACAAGAGAACGGCTGCGGGATCCAAGGTCCTAAAGATTTGTGCAGTCATTGCTCCAGAAATCGAACTCATCCTCCGACCTTCAGCAAGTACGTTTGAGAAAGAAACAGCCAGGGACGACGTCTTTGATTTTTCGAATTGCAATACGGAAGCTTCGTAGAGTGCCGTGTAAGCCTCAGTGGCTTTACGGTTCCATTTGACTGGCTGCCGGCAGTATGCGCACAAGAGCTGCTTTCGTCGCTGTGCCCTGAAATCTCCAAGGAGACACGTGGTGCCGAAGATGTGACCGCATTGCAAGGTCACCGGCTGTCCCGGACAACTCGGCGTCTCGGCAAGCATCCGGGCCAGCTCCTGGAAGGTGGGTTCATTATTCTCTTTCTTAGGACTGTAAATGCTCCGCATGGCCTTCAATAGCCTCGTCCTCCGTCTGGCAGTCTTCTCAACGTCCTTGTTTGTGGATAGGATCATCTTTATCAGGGCGCAGCGACGGTCCAGCGGGTTGCTGCTGGATGCATCCGGAACCAAGCTCATTTTGTAATCCATGCGGCAAATAGGACAAGAATGTTCGTTCCGTCGTTCAAGTTCCTGAAGCGTAGTCAAGGATATGAAAGGCATATGACTGTAAGAATAGAAAGGCGGCGATGGCAACTGGGACTGATCTAGAGCTGATATGAGCGTGAAGCATTTTATTTGATTGTCAAGTGAACATACTATTGAGCTCAGCATCTTGAGGGCTAGAGTGAAGACTGGCCATTTTGGCAGACTTGACTGAAGGAGGGGGGTAAGAGGGGAGACCAGGTATTTATCCACCCAACGGGATTTTTGCAACGTATCTGCGAGAGAAAAATTATTGCGCGATTATCGCATGGACCAGCAATGTGCCTGCGGCTACCATGGTTCAGCCAGGGTCCTTCCCATAATATTTCGAGACACTAGAGAAAAAGCTACATCAAGCACGCTAAAAGGGAATCAACAGTGGAACGGGGTACCAATCAGTTCGTTTATACGTGGGCCTTATCCCGTCCTGCAAACATGAAATTTTTGTAGGCGTACACTATATGCCAACCAGTAGGGAATCATCGTACTGTTCTAGACGATACGAGAAGCGAGTCGAGAGGCAGTACTACGTGGTCGCAGAAAGCCAGAAAGAGCGAAGCTACGTCATGCGCCTCCACGCCCCACGTCTTTTCCTTCAACACCCGCTCCGCCAGCTGAAGTTTGCAACCTCCCAGGACATAGCACGCCATCAGCTATTCTAGCAGAAGAATACACACGCACACAAGCCCGCTCATTCAGTTGCCCAACATGCCCGGGACCAGCCTTTTCCCAGTCGTTTGCACCGCCGAAGTCCCTACCTCCGTGCGCATCACTCTCCCCCTCAAAATTTGCAGCGCCGCTGACCAAGAGAACCAAAGGTCATCGACAAGTTCCTGAGCGAAGCCCACGCCGCAAGCGAGCGGCTGGTGCCCGGTAGCGAACCCTGCCTCGCGGTCATCACCACCACCACCGCCGCCGCCGCCGCCGCCGCCGACGGCGCGTTGCTCCTCCCATCCAGCCCATCGCAGCCGCCGGTCGAGCCTTTCGCCTCACCATTCCTCGGCCAGCCCGTCGAAGCTATCGCGCAGCGCCTTAGCACAGATGCGTACTTCTTCGCCGTGCTCGACGAGCGCTCCGCCGCCGACGAAACGGCGCTGGTCGTCGCCAGCGGAGGCGGCGGCGGCAGTGTTCAGACCGTCCGCACTACCTTCGATGAGGTGCAGCGCCTGCTCGCGGCGCTGGACGTCGGGTCGCTTGGGATCGAGGAGGTCCGATCCATTGCGGAGTCGAATGGGGGCGTTTATGGGCCCGCTCGCGAGAGTGCGCAAAAGGGCCAACCGGCTCCGAGGAAGAGGCTTGGGGCGTGATGGGTTCATCTGCCTTGTCAGGAGCTTGTAGCGAGAAGTTGTGTGGAAAAGAAGCATCTTCCTGGCGTTGGCTGTAGACCCTTCTGAAAAGAAAATTGTATTAACTCTACCGTGGATCTTAGAGCCTTGAGTGGATATTCAGCTGAATCTGCCCAAAACCCGGAAACCCTGAAACCGTACATCCCATTTGCTCCTCCAATTACATCTACCAGAGGCTTCTGAACTCTCTGTCTCCATTACTTTAACCGTTACAGTTCGTACCCTCATGCCCATGACAAGATAACCTCCACACAGCACCGTCCCGCCCTGGAATATATTGTGTCAGCAACGTCCATCTGAGCCGTCTCCCGGTCTGTCACCCAAAAGGCCTTACGCACTTGCCTTATGCGCCCCGACATGGTAGTACATTATTACTTCGACACCTTCTCACTGGATGATTCCATATTCACATCTTCTCTTCCATGTCATCCTTCTTGTCGACGTTGAGGGAGTACAAAGCTGAGTCTGCTACGCCGGCTGCAAACCCCTCTGCGTCGTTGTTCCTGACAGCCTGCATCATACGCCACATCGAATCCGCAAGTACCGGATCAGTCTTGTCAACACCCAAGCTTCCGTACATGAACTCCCACCACTCCGCCCATTTGTTTGCAAGCTCAGTGGTCGGAGCGATTCGTTTGAATGTAGTTCCGCCGAGGCTGGGAGTCTCCGAGTAGGAGCTGGTTGTGGACATGACCAAGGTGCTTGTTCCCGCCGTGGTGCTCTCAGAGGTTGCGGCGCCGCCTTCAGACTCGACTTCAGCTATATGGAAAAGGGCTTTGTCGGTGTTAGCTGGTACGGGCCTCTGGGGGTTTGGGTCGGGCTTGACCCGCTTTGGGTCTCGACCTTTGCCAATGTCCGCCTGCCGCTCGCTGTCTACAGACCTTCTCCTCTTCTCATGCTTGGTCAAGTCCGCCTTCTCGTCAACGCTGCCGGTATTGGCCGTGATGTCTTTGATGATGACACCCCAATCCTTCCACTTCTCTTCCACATCCGCCGAATAGCACAGACTGCTTGTGAACGCCCGACCTTCCAATACAGGCACTGAGTTGACGGTTAGCACGATGTCGTCCAAGCTGGCTGCCCTGTGCATCGGGATGAACAGCCTTAGGCGCTCCGCGCGCGACAGCGAACGCATGCGGCTGATACGCTTTTGCGCCTCGACGTCGGCAACGCGCCAGACGTCTGGAGTTTGGACCTGGAAGAGCAGAATTTCTGGAGGGTGGTGGACCATGAAGACAAGCTCTTTAAAACCATCGCTCCCAAGATTGTCCAGCTGACTGATGATGAATTCCGGCGTCCGGCTGAGCTTGGAAGGCTGCTGCTCGCAATCGACGGCACGGTGATGGGAACGTGTGACGATGGGTCCGAGGTATTGCGCGCGGAAATTGGCCGTTATGCCGAAGGACGGTTCTGCGTTGTCGAGAGGAACGTGGAGGTTGAGACAAATGTGGTGGACGGAGCCTTCGTCACGATCGCGGCTGAAGGATACAGAGAGGTAGCTGGGGCGCCCTTTGCGACAGTGTCCCAGATGCTGACTCAAGCCGGTGTCTGGGTCATTCCATAATGCTATGGTGGATATGGGTCCAGGTGAGATAACCATGTCTGTGGTCGTTTGCTGTAAAGCAGAGCCGCACGGCCGAAACGCCGCGTCGTGGCAAGAACGTGGTGGTAGTTGGAGGGAAAAAGTCGAGACTGTCTGTTCAAGAGCGTTGGCAAGCTCAGTGGCGCGGTTTGCAGAGGTTGGTGGTGCGGGAGACAGCGAAAGACAGAGGGCAAGAGCGAGGAAGGCACGACCGTCCGACACCTGGAGAGCCCAAAATCCACTAACCGGATTTAGAAGCGCAAACGCACTCAAATTCATCAAAATTGTAGAAGCTGGGAAAGGTTTCAATTCTAATGCAGGTGATGTAGACTCAAACAAGGCAAGCGGCTTGCTGCAGGCGGGTCAAACACGCGCCGTTGGAAGCAAACCCAGAAGACGACCCTACCAAATAACCCCGCAAAGCGCGGGACTCTATCGCCACAGCAAAGCGAAATTGACACCAAAGTGATGAGAATATGAATGGAGGATGCTTCACGCATTGATGGGGCGACGGAGCATCCAAAATCCCTGCATGTTGGCCAGCGGCATGGATATGCCACCATGCTGTTGATCATCACTCTCTGACCACCGGTGCCCATCCGAATTTGCTAAGATTCTCAGGTTCCGTGTCCATAACCATCTCCTGATCCACGTAGCTATCATTGACTTCCACCGTGCCGCAGAGATCGTTGGAAAGCTCGGCCGACGACTGCGACACCTCAGACTCGGACCCAGGCTGAAGTTCGGGCATGAGAGCGTCATGCATCTCAATATCATCCGTGGATGTAGTTTCGTAGCCATCTGTGTGAGTATTTACACTAGCAGGCTGTGTCGACTGACGCGAGGTTTCCTCGTAGCCTTGCGCGGCGGAGATCGAGGCAAGCCAATTTGGGAACGTCGTCTCATACAGGTCCAAGAAATCGACGGCCTTCTTTCTGGTGCGCGGCCAATGAAGCGTCTTGCTCTTCACCCTGTCCTTCGGCATCTTCTCCAGCAAACGCGCAATGAACAGCGACTGCGGGTCAGCTTGCTCCGGTCGCCAGTCTGTGAAGCGAAGCGCAAACTGGTAGCGAGGAGGAGGCGGGGCCATGTTAGAGGATACCATGGAGAGGACTGTGATTAGGGTTTCGAAATTTTGGTGTGGAAGTGCCGAGGCGAAAGCGACGCGAAGAAACAAGAAAGAGGGTGCGCTCTTGCCAGGTGGGCTAGCCGCACTCTTCCCGGTTAGGAAGTCATGAGTGATTGGGGAAGTTCCATCCTTACACACTGTCTGAGCTTGAATTGTGAACAAAGGACGTGAAACTTCCCTTTAAACATAGACAACACACTCTTGTGAGTCTAAAGTACATCCATGCATCAGTTGTTAGTAACACCTTTTTTTTTTTTAGTTTAACACGGTCGAATACTTGAAATTACACTCCTCTACCTCTTTCCACTGTTTAACCCTGTGACTTTCTTTCCTTACACTTTTCATATTAAACGCAGAAACGTTACCAAGATGTCATCATTTGCCGACCTCTACCGAGGTATTGCTGTGGAGCCTGCTACAACATCTACTCTACAAGCGCTCAAGGAGGAAGGAAAGCTCGACTGCCCGATTTGCCGTCTCCCTTTTGTCGAGTTGCAGCAGTTCTTTCCCAAGCGTCCGATAAACACCGCCCACGTTGGCTTAATCGCTACAGGGCTCATCGTCCCTTTCATAGACCAACCCAAGGAGCCAAATCCTCAGGATCCCATCAACGTGCTAGCGGTCATGCACCGCTGCACCGCACGCACCAACCCGATCACCCTAAAGGCCTGCAATCATACCTTCTGCTCTTCCTGCCTAACTGATTGGCTCTACTCCAACCTGCTCATCGGTCGAAACACCTGCCCATGCTACCGCGCCTCCCTGGCTATCCCAAAACCCTTAAACTATATCCGCCTGACAGCTGGTATCCGAACAGCCTACTCATCCTCCGGCTTCCACTTGAATCCTATAAGCTTCGTCGAGCAATCTCTCACCGCCTAAGCTTCCGCCGCCGCCGACGACGCAGACCCTTACGTCAACTTCAACCTCTTACTCCTCCAATTGGCCAGTCTACATGCCATAACGACCAGCGACGCGATTCGTACCCCTGAGCCCATCACCAAAGCAAATGTGCCCTGGCGGACTCCAACATGCATCTGGGTCAACATGAAGCACATCTACTTCAAGCGCGCGACGGAGAACGTTAGCCTCCCGCTCTACCGCCACGAGACGCTCCCCTACTCGCGCGAGGCCTGGCTGCCGTGCCACCGCACACCCGGCTGCTACGGCACCGTTGCTCCGGCGGCGGAGCTGCACCGCGCTCTGCTGCTGAAGCTGTACGAGCAGGAGCTGCTGCACTCGATGCGTTTGACACCGTCGAAGCACGTGGTTACGGCAGAGGTTCTGAGAAGGATGCAGCAGGTGCGCGGTCCTGATGGGTTCCGGCTGGTCGAAGAGGAGGTGCGGACGAATGCCGAGTGGGCGCGGGTGGAGCAGTGCGTGTGGATGATGATCGGATGGCTTGTTCTACAGACTAGGAAAGCAATGGCTTGATGTGTTGCATCACTTCGGCTTTTGGCGCTACCTTTTGCATTGATTCAGTTTTTGAATATTCTCTTTCTTTGTCAATATGGCTACAATCCGGACTTGGATGAGGTCTGGGTTTGATTGCCTTATATAGAGGCAAATTTTGCTGTTGTGGGTAGCGTCTTTGCATCTCTCTATGGAAGATTGGGCGTCAGAATGCGGAAAAGTGTTGTAAAATGATACATTACCATCCAGACAATAGCTTCACGTACCCATGGATGCCGCCTCTTGTCAAAAAAAAAAAAAAAAAAGAGGCAGACTTACCCTTCGGCTGCAGTGCCGCTTCGTACAACCGTCAACAGTAAACAATGCGCTTTGTTAGCCAAAGGTTGTTTGCAAGTATTGGGAAGAACAAACCATGACTAGACTGTCAATTGTGCAATCTTGTCTTTAGGCTGAGGTGGCGCCCTCTTGTATAACCCGTGCACATGGGACGGTGTTTCTGTTTAGCTCCTCGTCACACCAATTCCACCCAAACAGCTGCCACATGGCTCTGGCTGAGACAAGGGGTAATTGAGAAAAGTCTTGAAGTTTTATTCTATACATATTGTGGGTATCTCAACGAAAATACGCACTCCTTAAGATGGCGCTGAAATGGCAACATCAAAAATCAAAAAAGGAAGAGACGCCGAGGGCTCCAACCAACCAACCAGCCCAAATAAGGAAGAGAAATGGCCTCACGACCGCCACTCCCCTCTACCCAGCAACCTCTCCTCTTCTTCACCAACTTCAACGACATCTTCCTTCTCCTCGTCCAACAGCTTCTGGTACGCGATCTTATCCATGCGTGAACGCCAGGCCAAGACGATGGTGACACCCGACATCACCAGGGCTGCACAGACCATGAAGGCGAGGACAGTCGCGTCGCCATCCTTCATGCGGTGGCCAAGAATAATGGTCTACAAGCGCAAAACGTCAGCACAATGCCTCTCAAACCACAACGCCGGGGGGGAAATGCCACTCACCGAGTTCCTGATCTCATCATCAATCGAGGTACCACCAGGCTCACTCGCTCCGAGCACCCTACCCTCCTTATCGAGCGCCAGCACGCGGACGTACCTCTTCGTGCTGACGCCGAAGCGCAACTCCGTCTCGAAGCCCGTCTTCTCGACCGTCTGCACGGGGTGCCACGACTCGCCGACCTCATCTTCAAAACCCTCCTCGCCGCTCTCGGCGCCGTCCATCTCGGCGTAGTCGGCGTCCTGCAGCACCCAGCGGTGCACCTCGGTCGCGCCGTTCCAGCTGACCCACACGCTGCTGCCCTCGACCTTGATGTCGGGCTTGGTCGCCGGCCGCCCCACCCACTTCGCCTTCTGCACGCGGTAAGTCTGCACGTCGCCGCTCTCGAAGCGCGCCGAGGGCTCGAGCCGCGTGTCGCACAGCACGCGGCCCTCGGCGTCGAATTCGGTGAAGACGCCGTTGTACCCGTAGCCGAGCAGCACGTTGCCGTTGTCCAGCACCTGCACCGATCCCTGCGACGACGAGATGATCTGCGTGTTCGGGTTCGTGTATTCGTGGGTCAGCGTCGCCGTCATGGCGATCTGGTCGACGGCAATGCGCATGCCGCGCGATTGTTCCGACGAATAGACGCCCGATTCGGCACCGTTATCGAAGAGCGTGATGGCCGTGTTGTTGTCGTGCCAGCGCGCGTCGTGCTGCCACATGAAGTCGGTGGCGTGGCCGTCGGAGAGGTCGACGAAGTTGTTGCGCTTGCCACCGAGTTGCCAGATGACGTCGCCCGTCTGGCCATCAATATACGTAACGCTGTGCGTGTAGCGGGCAGAGATGAGGTAGTTGCCCTTCTCGTCCTTGTCGACGCTGTTGATGTGGAAGTAGTCGAACGGGCTCGACGCTGAGTCGCCGCCGCCTGAGTAGCGGTGGTACGTGTCATTGGCGGTATAGTGGTCGCTCGACCGCCACGTAAAGAGCAAGTTGCCTGTCGCCAGGTCGATCTCCTGGAAAGCCCCGTCCCACACCCATCCGCTGGACGGGCCGCCGATCGAGCTCAGGTCCATTGGCGTGATTTCGTACACACTGAGCAGGGCTGTTCCGTTGCGCGTGAAGCGGAACTCGTGTAGGTCGCCCTTAATGGGCCCGACGGCCGAGATTTGCCGCACTTGTGTGTAAGACGAGTCGAACTGATTGCAGCAAGGATGTCGGTCAGTATCGAAGTAACTCGAAAGAGTAATGCGGGGTAGGAGTAGGCTGGAGACTGCCGATTTGGGTTGATGATGTGATTGTTAGGCACCGATGGCGTGCTCTCGGATCTGCGACACGGCGGGTAGAGCCGTCGTAATGGCGCACAATGCCTATACCAACCCCGCATTAAAGAGCAACTCACCATGTAGTAGTAACCCTGGCCGTGCCCTCCTACTGTGTCATCTCCGCCCCAGAAGGTCAAATACTGCTCGCCATTCCATTCCTGGACGTTTAGGTTGTACGTCTCCCCGTACGGCCTCCCGTCCAAGGTCCAGACCAAATTCCCTGCCTGGTCCAGAATCATTGGATTGGGGCCCGGCACCACTTGCCTTCCACGCGGGTTGAGAAAGATAAGATCATCGTTGCTGGTGCAACTGTCGTTGGTGGCGACAATATTGACGCGGGGTCCTTTCAGAGGCGACGTCTGATATACCTGGTAGGGATATGGACCGAAATCGCCACGATCGTAGGCCTCGTCGGCGAGAAAAGGTATTAGGTCGGCATGGGAAGTTGCGGAGAGTAATAATAATGACGATAGCGTCCAGCGGACGGATTGTAGAAGAGACATTGGAAGAATATTTTGGAGGAAAAGGAAAGAAGCAGAAGAGAATTAAGAGTGTTGGAGATGTAAGGAATGCGAAAATTTGCTGAGCCTGTCGCTGATCATGTACTCGTCGGCTGTTGACGTGGGTTACGTGGACAGATGCGTGTGCAAAGCAGATTGTGGTGTGCGGGCACGCTTTCGGCCTGCAACGTCGTCGAAGAAAAGGGGAGGAGAGAGAGGACGGAGTGGGATTCCAAGAAGTTTGAGAGGAAAAGTATCATGGCCGTGCGAAGGAGGCGAGAAGGAGAAGAATGTTATTAAGCAGCGCTCAGCAAACGCCAGCGCTCTCTCGAGGGTTGCGTTGGTTCTGGTTGATGTGCAGGCATGTGGAGGGGGGACGTCGGCGCACACGCATCGCGGAGGGGCGCCTATCGAAATAAGGCTACTGTCCGCCCGCGGCGTCGTCAGCCGCCTTAGCCCGCACCCCTGCCACCAACCCCAGGCTCGTCCTCCAACTGCAGTGATACTTAGCATGGCTGAAGTAGACACAGCTTCAAACGGCCTTGGCCGGGGTGCCGACTTCCGCTGACACCTGTCTTGGGCGCGCCAAGGTGCGGTTGCACAAGTCGATTCCCCGGCCTTAACTCCGCGCTACCCGCGTCACCGCGAGCGCATGAAGTCTGGAGTTTGAAAGGGTCCCGGCTCGGTCCCGTTGGCGGCAGCGTGCAGCCTCAGGGCTTACGCACGGCGCCACACGTTCTGCACCAGGTCGGGCGATGGGCGTCCAGTGCTACCGTCTGCGGCTCTAGAGAGGTGGAGCTTGCCGCGCGGACGCGACGAAACACAAGTCTTGGCGCGTCTTGCCAAGCTTCTCCTGGACGATGTGCCGTCCAATCGCGGGCTCCTCTCCGCGCGGGATTGGCTGGACTGCGTCGATGCGAATGACGAAGCTTTTCGAACTCGATCATCGACGCAGGCACTGCAGCCGCCTTCGTTCCTCCGGCCGCTATTTCCGTGCTCTTCTCGCCATCTTGAAGTCGCGTAGATGTTCGGTCTGCGGCAGCGGGGTAGAGTAGCGGCCAAGCGCAGGACGCCTGAGTCCAAGGTTAGCAGGTGGGTGGACTGCAGCTTTAAGGGATGGCCGGCGTGAGAGTATTGCTTGCAAGGGCATTCGTCGGTTGCTGAGGTGCACGGCGACTGATGATTGCGAGCAGCGTTTGAGATTTGTGGAAACAGGAGACGACGGCAAAGGGTCTTCGGCGGTCGCGCGCTTGCCAAAGCCCCAACCGACAACACAAACAATGCGCCGCGCCGACCCTCCGCTCCATTCTTGTTCGCTCACCAATGACAGCGTCGCTGTTTGCTGCTTTCCCGCAAGGCCTGCCTCTGTCTCAGATCTAGCGGCCCGGTGACCTGGGTGAGCTTTCAGCAAAAACCCTGCTTTCCAGTTGTGCCATGCAGCGGCCCGTCCTGCTGGTGACGAGATACAACGTAGTACCCCACTATGCACCCCGAGTCTCTCGATAGGCTCGGTCTAATAACTGACAACCGGGAATTCGGTCGGCTAAGGTATGTGGTGGACTGTCGCACGCCGGGGAGCGTGTGCAAATCACGTGCCGTCACACAACGTTCCGCCCTCATCACTTCCACCGCGGTCAATCGTCTTTTGACTGCTCAGATATCGCTATGCGCATCATATAACTGTATCTAAGAAGGGCTCAGCCTGATTTCCTGCCACAATCGGCGAAAGCAACGACTGCCTGTCTAGTATACGCGTGCACTAGACATATCTGATTCGCCCTGGCCACGTCCCTCTTCCAGCTCACGTACTTGGCAATCTCTTCTCGCTCTTCCTTCGGATATTTGCGGTGCCTGTGATGCTGTCTCGACGTAGGCATCAGCATTGCCGCCAATCACGTGTGACCGAGGCATCCGTCATCTCCCGTCAGCTTTCGTCCGAATTGAAAGTTGATGATGCCAGATCTAGCCAGTCATATCGTCTCCTTCGAGCTGATAGCTGAGCCAAACCTCAACGAAAAGATATCTCTCCAGTCATCTATCAGCTTGGACGAGACCTCATGCACATCGTCTGCTTTTGTCTGCTATGCTTCAAGGATCAGGCCATTCCAGGTTATCTGGCCGGAAAGTGTCAAGTTTCTGCGCTCGCAGAGCTCGAGAATGACGGCGCTTTCTGCATCGAAACGCGTTGGTGATGATTTTTGGCTGCTTTATCGCTAGCGTCCAAGCGTTGCGAAAGGTTCAGAGTGGCGTCCTTATGGTGTGACCCCGCAAAAGTCGTTGGGGGCAAGTGGCCTGACCGCGCACCTGCCAGCCCCAATGTTTGCCAGCTTCCACCAGTCTAACTCCACAGGATTCTCCAACACGTCGAGCCGGCCGCCATCCGTCAACGACTTTTGTTGGGCGAATCGCGAGACAATCGTTCGTGATGTCGCTTTCAGGCAACATCAATTGCGAAAGAAAGATGGCGAAAGGGCGATGCGAGATTATATCTTTAAAGGCCCTGGCGGCCCACCGCGTCGGCTTGGGAATGCTGTGAAGAAGAGGCCTGCCCTGACGCAACCTTCCTTTTTGGCCGCTCTTCCCATTTTCCGTCTTTCCCTTTTCTCTCTGGTGCGAAAGATTACTCATCCGTCGCGTCCATTCTCTTACCCTCTCGGGTAAAGAAATAGCCTCACGATGGCTGCACACCCGCACGTCACCGAGACGCGCATGACAGCGTGGAACTGGCCGTTGCACGTCAACTGGCTTAATGTCTTCTTGACTGTACTTATCCCGCTGTCTGGTTGCGTCGCGGCTTTCTACGTCCCCTTGAAATTGACGACAGGCGTCTTCGCTTTCGTATACTGTACGTCCCTCTCAATCTTCCTATATTGCTGTGACTTTACCCTGTTATAAATGTTCTTGATGATCAGTATTACCTGACTAATTTATGCACGCGCAGACTTTTTTACCGGTCTCTGTAAGTTCTTATTCACTTCCACAACAAGCGAAAACGCACGGAATCGTACGAAGGATCGGTCCAAAGCGGCTCCGCTACCGCATCTTCAAACGCCGCAAACACACTTCCTGCGGTACCGCAGGCTCCGCATGCCTTTTTACCCATCATGCGGGGAAAGATAGCATCCGCACGGCAGCGGCTCCGCTTCTTCGATCAACATTTCCCAAACGAGAACTCCCCGCATTTTGATATCCGCACCGAATGACGCCATGCCCCCTGGCCTTTCCCATGCCCACGTGTGCAAATGCTAACGATGATGTTTCCTCACAATAGCCATCACCGCTGGCTACCACCGCCTATGGTCGCACACGTCGTACTCGGCGACGCTGCCGCTCCGCGTCTTCCTGGCCGCCTTCGGCGCGGGCGCTATCGAGGGTTCCATCCGCTGGTGGAGCCGCGACCACCGAGCCCACCACCGGTACACGGATACGGAAAGGGATCCTTACTCGGTGCGGAAGGGGCTGTGGTATAGCCACGTAAGTTCTGTCGGATTTTCCATTCCGCACTTGTTATTTTCCCTTTCAGGGGTTGATGTATTCGGGGCATTCTGCACCGAGGGGAATGAGTGGGACTCATCTGGCTGTGCTTTTCCGCCTCGTAACCGCTAGGTCCGACCGAGCAAAGCTTAATCGGGGCCACGGGAGGCATCCCCTGGAGTCCAGGTGGATGAGCGGTATTCGGGCCATTTCAGAACAAACATCAAAGACAACTACACCAATTACGATGGAGCCAACACTAACGCCGAAGCTAGATGGGCTGGATTCTGATGAAGCAGAACCCGCGCCGGATCGGACGCACCGACATCTCGGACCTGAACGAGGACCCGATCGTCATCTTCCAGCACCGGCACTACGTCAAGTGCGCCCTGTTCATGGGCGTCATTTTCCCCGGTTTGGCAGCATGGCTGCTGTGGGATGATCTTGTCGGCGGCATCGTCTACGCGGGCATCCTACGCGTCTTCTTCGTCCAGCAGGCGACCTTCTGCATCAACAGCATCGCCCACTGGCTCGGCGAGCAGCCCTTCGACGACAGGAACAGCCCCAGGGACCACTGGATCACGGCGTTGGTCACGCTCGGCGAGGGCTACCACAACTTCCACCACGAGTTCCCCAGCGACTACCGCAATGCGATTGGTGAGTATCGGAGTCTGATGGAAAGCGCAGGAATATAAGCTGACGAGGGACAATGTACAGAGTGGTGGCAGTACGATCCCACCAAGTGGTTCATCTGGCTATGGAAGCAAGTCGGCCTGGCCTACGACCTAAAGCAATTCAGTGAGTCTCTCCCACTCCGCCCCGCCACGTCCAATACCCGCTAACCACACCGCGAAACAACCAGGGAGCAACGAAATCGAAAAGGGCCGTCTCCAAATGGACCAGAAGAAGCTAGACCGCAAGCGCTCGCAGCTCGACTGGGGCGTGCCACTCGACAAGCTGCCCGTCATCTCGTGGGACGACTACGTGGCGCAGGCCAAAGACGGCGGCCGCGCCTGGATCGCCGTCGCCGGCGTCATCCACGACGTCAGCGACTTCATCTCTGAGCATCCCGGCGGCCGCGCCCTCATCCGCGGCGCCATCGGCAAGGACGCTACCGCCATGTTCAATGGCGGCGTCTACGACCACAGCAATGCTGCGCATAACTTGCTGAGCACGATGCGGGTGGGTGTTATTAGGGGTGGTATGTTGGACTCTTTTTTGCTGTTGGAGTGGTGTGGTGCTGACTTTTGCTTTGCAGGTATGGAGGTCGAGCTGTGGAAGCGCCAGCACAAGGATGTCGGCGCCGAGTATGTCAAGGATACCTACGGAAACCGCGTCGTTCGTGCAGACGACCAGGTTACGAGGGTGCGGGCGCCGCAGGTGGTTGCCGCGGCATAATGGTGGATGAGAGAGAGAGAGAGAGAGAAACTTAAATTGTACTTGATTGTGTATTCTGTGACATAAAATTGAAAACACTCTCTTTGACACAAGTTCTCAATGCCGGTGATGATATGCGCGAAAACGGTCTGGTTTCGCACGCCTTTGGGTCGCAGCACCAGGGTCGTTCCGTCAAGTTGCGACGATGCTGCTTGAGATGGCAGGGAAATCATCTGCCATCCGAATGCAAATGTTAGTGTCAGGTGCCAGGCGAAAGCACGACGCGAGAGACTAGACAGGGGTGTTGGTGGGGTTCCCGAGGCTGAGTCCAACCTCACTCGTTACTCGAACATGACAAAATTACCAACAACGACGTTACCAAGGGCTGTCCTGCCTTAGTTTCGTCTTGTATCACTTCCGTTTCACGTCGCAATTCTTTATTTGAAGTTTTCTTGCTCCCTTGATGATAGCGACGCCCCTCCGGTGGTTTTCACGGTATTTGAGAACCTCAATAATCGGTGGCCAAGCGGCGAGAAGCGCTGCAGCATCATTAAACTTCTGAAAAATGCTCCTTGGAGTCTCAATGAAGCAGTATTCTCAGCCTGGTGGCACGGGTGGTGGCAAAGTGAGCGTCCGCTTCCTTCCTCAGACTGACCTTGCTACTGCAACTCCATGCGATTGCCGCCAAAGCATGCGGGCGCCTGCCGCCGCGCAATATAATCGCCTTTAGTGCTGAAATTTCTGGTTGGAACATCACATGTGAGTTGGCGGTCATTCGCCGCCCTGCCTTCCTCTCCAAAACATATGCAGCCAGATGCGCGGCAGTTGCTGCTTGCACGCAGTTTCTTTCACTTTGTGTTGGGTCCGACAGGTTCGATGCGTGCGCGCGAGCGTAGCTACAGTGAGGTCGAGGTCTAATGACATCAAGGTGTGCACGACGCGGAGCGGAGTTTTGCGGGAGGAGAGAACGGGGTCGTGGTGTGGTGCGGCTGTTGACGAGCGTCGGGCGCTGTCGGCGGCATTGGACAACATGGATGTGAGGTGGTGGGCACGACGAGGAAGACGAATAGTGTGCGGAGTTGCTGGAACGTCGGAAGTGATGGCGGGCGAAAAGTTACGATGCGAGTAGGCGACGGCAGTGCGGGCGGACGTGCGAACAACAAGAAAGAGCAATGACGATAGGTGTGGGATCGTGGATGCAGCGGACGGGGGATCGGGTGCGCGGAACGGCGGTGCGGATGATGGTGCGAAGAAACAACAAGAGCAAGGGCGGTGATCATCAGCCAAAGGGTGCGGGCGGGGGATGGGCGCGGGTGCGCAAGCCCGCGGGGCTGCGTGGAGCCCAACCACCAAGCCTGGGATAACGGGAGCAGCATGATGAGCGGCGAGCACAGTGCGTCGCCGAGCAGGTGCGGGTCGATATGCTGCGCTGCCCGGATCTCTGCCAGGTGCGCGAAGCCATATGTTTACTATATATATTAAGGACTCCATCCTCCCTTCATCGCGCCACATCACCGGGCATCGTGGGGACGGACCCGTGCCTCGAAGGGCTGTTCGAGTCAGCTGGTGTAGTGGTATAGGCTGGTAGCAAAAATCCACTACGTGGTGGGTTTTTCTCGATTCCACCAACAGAGCGGCGCGAGCCTACGGGTTCAAGCCTGCCGGGGTGCGAGGAGAGTTTTTGCTCCCTTGAATTTCATTTTTTTGCCATTGTAATGTGCGGGTATGAGTCTCAGGTACCGAGTCGACTACTTGTTCTACTCTGTGGTGGCTTGTTGGTTGCGTCTCTGTACTTAGTCCGTGGTTAACACTGCATGGACGCATTGCTTACCACCGTCACCCACCCGCACCGCGCTTTAGCGTACACTCGCCTGCCATTGATCTCAGCACTGAGCACTTTTCAGTATGGCTGAGACAAGTCACCTCACTCTTAAGTTGACGGGAGAGGCAATCAGCGAAGCACTTGTCGCCCACCGTCCAAGCGGACGTTCACGACTACAGCCGTCGTCTCTGACGGATTCTCATTTCTTGTGACTTCAATTCTCTCGATTTCATTCTCAGAGTTTGGGCTTAAGGAAAGGGATGCTTTTGTCAGACTGGTCGTGGTTCGGACGCCCGTGCGCTTTGACTCAATGGACTACTCGGGGAAAGACTTCTGCAGAGCTCCACCACCCCTTCCCTTGAGAACCACAGCTTACTCACCAATTGCATAAGATCAATTGTTGATGCGGAAAAATTGTGTTCCAATGATTCCATTCACCGAGAAGTCTGCGAGGTGCGGTATTTTTAGTACAGGCCGGTCCATCATTTGCAATGGCTGTGAATCGGGGTCATCGCAGGCGCTTCTTCGATCCTTAAGGGCCTGGAAAAGATATTCCTCTTAAGATTGTGTTTTTTTTTTTTTTAGAATTACTGGAAGAAATGAGCTTGGTCATTGTCACACCCAAATCCGCCTCTCGACGGTGATCGTCTTATGTTCATCTCCCAATCTACAGCACGGTTATGATGTTGCGGAGATCCACTAGGGACAGGCCCTCAAGTCAAATCTTCTGAGTGAATTACTAGGCTTTATTGCAAACAATTGGGTCGGACCGAGCTTCACTTCTGTGGGTCTTTTGGAAGCCGATCAGTGGCTACTACAAATACCGTCGTTTGCAGAGCCCCCCTCACTGACCTCGTATCCACGATAATACGCACAGCAGTGATAATTGTTCGATGACGAGGCCATATGATGCGTGTGGGGCAGCTCTGCCAAACGCAATGCGGAGAAGCCATGCCCATCGGCGATCGATGACCGACTACCAGATGAAAATGCGTAGGTTGCTTACAATTTCTCTCCCACGGAACGCTCTGAACTTGCCTGATTTGGCTGGGTTTCCACTCACTTGAAGATGTGAGTCCGATCACATGAGCCGGCCCACATGACGTCCGCCTCCCAATTCCAGGCTGTGCCAGGCCCAGGGTCTCCTGCAGCTGCGCTGGCAGGGCAGCCTGCCTTCCTGGTCCGGGACGGAAAAACCACTCTCACTTACCTGCTACTTAAGCCCGCAGTTTTTGGCTCCAGATCCTCTTCTTTTTTCTCTCAACTTGCCATATGCTATTTGGATATATATCCGCCACATGTTATTTGGTCATTTATCTGCCATATGTTATTTGGTCATTTGTCTGCCATATGCTATTTGACCACATTCTGCCACATAAATGATGTTCATGATGTTCCATCCTGCTTTTCTTTCCTTCTGTGTTCCCTCACATCCTCAGTCTTCCTCTTTTCGTTTTCTCCTTCTCTTGCTGTCTCATTTCGTTTCCCTCACGGCATTGTCTTCTTTTCGCTTGTTTGTCTTGTCTTTCCCGTGTCTAGTTCCTAATTTTCTCTATGTTTCTATTATTTCCTTTGTTTTTCTTTTCGTTGCACGCTTCGCCTTGCGCGGACATGCGAGGAAGAGAATCTGTAATAGTGAAAGCTCAGCTGAATGGCCACGCTCGATAAAGCATACGCGGCCATGGCGCCCTCCGTTATTGTTACATGTAAAGGCTCCCCGTTTGCTCATGTTATTCTCCAGAAAGACGATGGAATCCTTTCCAGCACGCCTTCAGGCTTGAACACATCCCCGTCGCGACATGCCATTTTCCTCATCGTCCCCATGAAAAAGTGTTCCCAAACTCACTTAGAGCAGTTTTCGCGGTGGTAAAACAGATCGGTTTGGTCTCTGTGTGGACGATACGGCAGGAAGGCGAACTTCTTGATGTACGAGAGACGGTAGCTATGTTGTTGGTGTAGTCGTTCCCATCTCGATGGTGGCCTAGCAGATTTAGATGTACTCACTGTTCGCAAACTTCGCGCGTTGTACCCAGAAGCCCCGGCACTAGACGTTTAATGATAGCCGCACCCTATGCCAACGATATTAATGGTGCGTCGCAGGCAGTCCATCACCTTTCCTGCCTAACCGCTCATCCTTCATGTTCCTATCCATAATGTTTGCTTCTCCTATTTGCTGTTTGCTAGTAGTTATTCACCTAGCAGCGTATATATTCTACGCTGCTATAATATCATGTGCATCATTTTGACTGACAATTGCTCTGAAACAAACATAGGTTAAATATAGGAATAATTCTCCTTCTATCAATTGGAAGCATGTTTGTTTTGTGGGAGCAAAAAAAGACGAGGATCTCAATCATCTCAGCTGCTCTGTTATTATGCCGGTGATTAGCGGTATATCGGTGCCCTACCGCTACCACAAGCGCCAAAATTCAGGAATAGCTGTCTGAGAAAGTGGATGAAGAGGCTACTACGCATAGCGCTCGTGAATGTACGGTGGTGGTTTCAGGGCCAGATGTCGAGCTCAGTCACAACACGTTGGCCACTCGTTAACACAAATCTTTCTCTTCCACCTTAACACCTTTACATTCACCTTCGCTCAGCGCCCTCAAATATCTCTGCAATTTTCATCTCCAAAAAGAAGCACCAACTCGAATCCTCGTCGCTTCCCGCGCCGGGTCCTGCCAACGCCGTCCACGGCCATTTTTATTTTGCGATACCTGACATCGCACTCGACAACCTTCAAACTCATCGGACCACCTACAAAGCGCAACTCGTCATGGAGGCTCACGGCTTCCCCATAAATCTACCCGCAATCGCGCAGTGGCGCGATAACGACGATGGCAAGTCCCATACTCTAGGCGCTTTAGGAAATGCCAACACCTCATGTCCTTTGACGGCAAATCTCGGGTTCATGAACGTCCACCGCGAAAGCGCGACCATGAAATTGTCGTTCACTCCATGGACGAACAACCTCGACGGCTCTTTCACACGCGATATCGATACCTCTATATCGCTTATCTATACTACAGAACAGGTTCTCAAGTGTTCCGACATTATCTATTCGAGCCGGCTTGATAATTTTCCATGGGACATCCGGCCTGAAGTCCGTCGGATGTGGCGCCACCGTCTGATTTCCCTGGAATTCGACCTCAAGCAAGAGCCATTCATCCTTATGCCTCGAGCGCTAAAACCCCTTGCTGATGAGCGTGAACTTGAGCAAGTTCTCCTTCTCAAGAGTCTCTCACGCGCGAATCGATTCTCCCTTTTCATGTCCATCAACGGCTCGGAAGAGGAGATCCGCCGTTTCAAAGACACTTTGCAGTTCGAGCGTGGCAGTGGTAGCACCCTCACCTTCGACAGTGTTAGTCACGTCACGATGCACAGCCCCAACGACGGGTACTGGAACCGCATCTACATCAAAGCAGCTGGCGACAGTGCTATCACCGTGTCCGACTTGGAGCGGCTCCAGACCAAGCGGCTTCCGGGCGCGAGCACCTCCGGCCTACGTGGCGAGAGTCAACTGAAGATTCGGAATCAAGATGCCGCTCTCAACTACGATGATCCAACCGAGCAGAAGAGGAGAAGCGAGAGTCCACCCGAAAGAGAAAAGACCTCAGAGCAGCGGATGGCCTCCCTCCGAAAGAAGGTTCAGGAGCAAACTGGTTCATTGAAGCAGGACAAGGACAAAGTTTCCGTGAAGAACGACCAAGAGTACATGCTTCAGCCTAAGGAAGAGACGGAGGTCATGCAGCAGGAGGTGATCGAACGCCCCAAGAAGCGCGTCAGGTTTGCCGATGAACTCGATGATTCCAGGACGCTGGCGGATGACTTCTTGAACCAACTCGGACAGGAGATGTCCATATCCGCGAGTGCCTCACAAGATATGATCCAGCGCGACATGACCAACAACGTCATGGAGCAACAGCCTAAGAGCGGAGCCGAGGTCAAAGACAATACGGCTCCTCAGACCACCGTTCACGGTACTACTGTCAGCGCCATTCTGAATGCTCCCGTGCCCGAGCTGGCTCAAGCTCCCACACAGGATAGAAGTCTTGGACTCCGAGCCCACTGGCGACTCTGGGCTGGCTGGGTCATCATGCAACCACAAACGGAGCCGGCGGTCATCGGATCCTTGCTGCGAGAGGCATATCAAGCTGCGACAGGCGATGATGCGGAGGGCTTTGTAGGAAAGGTTGTGAGCATCCTGGAGAGTTTGGGAAGCACCGGCGGTGGCGGTGATGGTCCTATTTAGGTGCTTGTCTTGGTAGTGGGAGCTGATGTCGGATGGAGAAGGAGAAATGGAACGAACTGGAATTGTGGGTGTGCGCCGAGCAATCTATGTGTGTGTCTGTGCCTATTGTCGGACAAGGTATTGGATTCGACATATTGTGGAGACTTTAATGAAGGGAAGGGTGATCATAGCGAGGTAGTGTAGAATATTCAGGTAAAACAAAGCTCATTGGCACTGAGAGTTTACAACGCACGCTAGCCCAAAGTCCTAAGACAGGATGACGTAAGGTGCTCAGTTGTAAAGAGCGGAGAATCTTCTACAATCACTTTCTGGCCTGCCGGGATTAGCTGTTTCTCCGTCTGCCGTGCGCGTGCTTCGAGGCGCGACACAAAACTGCGACTGCCTTCGCCGACCCTTCTTTCCGTTGCAACCAACCTCCTCCGACCGTGCTGGTTCTCTAACACCGTACCACCATGGCGTCGAGCACGACCACGCCTTACACATGCTTAGCGATCGCCGAGTGGCGCCCCGATGGCTTAAGCGGCCGAGAGAAGAACCTTGGTAACTTTGACGAACTTACCTGCTCTCACCTTTCTGCGAAGTTCAAATTTGGAAATTCTACGCGCGCATATTCGGCTATCCATTTGGAATTAGTTCCATCCACGGTCTCCAATGAGTACGACTACGCTTACCCCGACCAGACAATCAGCGTCATTATCACTGCCGATAATATCCACTCGATCTCTCAGGATTCTCCGGCCATGGAGTCTTTGTCGGCTTATGTCAAGGCGCAGTACAGGAAGTACGAGGGACGCATGTACAAGCAGGGCATCACCAACAGCCAGTTAAAGCAGGCGGTCCTCTTAGACCTCACTCTGAAGAGAACGCCCGTTGTTCTCATGCCTAGGCATGCGCGAACCCTTGCTTATGGCGGGGACATGACGCGTGTACAGACACTGAAGTCGCTCTCCCGGATGACCTCATTCGCGCTATTCTTCGTTAGGTCAGACAGAATGATCAACGATCTGCGCCAATTCCGCGCCGAGAGCAGGGGAATCAACTTCGATGGTAGCCCTGCTGCTGTGTTCGACAACCTAACTCATTTCAGCTTCAGCGGAACCCTTGAGGCTCATTGGAGCCGTTATCGCATCCATCAAGAGACCATCGCGCCGCTGGGGCAGAAACGGACGCTTCAGGACAAGCATGGAAACTCACGGACGAATGAAGGCAGTCATAGCGTCAAGCGTACCAAGCATGATAGTACACCTGCACATGGCTCTGGCTTGCCCTGGCGCCTCCAGTCTGAGCCGCCGATGCCAAATTCTCACTTTGGTCAGGTTATCTCTCAGTCTGTCTTCACCTCTGGTACAGCAACTCTCGAGAACACGCAAGCTAAGCATTCTGCTGTGCCGAATGCCCACTCAAAGGCTGAAAGCGCGCCAAAGATCTTCAACCGTAGCTCAGCTCCTTTCGAGTCCTCTATAGTTCACCCTTTCGGTCTTCGGGCCTCGAGTGTCGCGGATCATGCTACTCTCAGAGGCACGCAAGTCTCCACTTCCGCCACTGCAGAGCCCTTCGCGACATCGATCATGAAGCTACAGACCAACAGTGATCCCGTTCGCTTCAACAGCGATAACCCAAAGCCGCCTACGGCCGCTTCTGCTCTCATTAGCAATTGGCGTATGACATCGAGCGCCAGTCCGCTTTCCCAGTATCAAGCTAAGACCAACGGCATCACTGACTCGGAGCAAGCCCCGGCAGCCTCGAAGAAGAAGTCGCATCCTCCCCGAAGGAGATATCGGCCTGAAAACGAAGAGGATGGAAATGACCCCAAGCGCACTGGAGAGGGTGGCCTCGCTAACGGTAGTTCGGCTATGGTACCGCCCGTTAAAGCTGAACACGCCCTTCCTAGCCACACCAACTTTTGTCCAGTCCTTCACTCTAGCAACGCTACCGACAGCTCCTTAGTCATTGCCGCTGGCACTCAAGCTCAGTCTACGCCTGCCTTAAGCTATCCGCAGATTGGTCCCGACGAGATGGTCAAGCGCTGGCGTGTATACCATGACTGGACTCTGCTTAGCAGTACGAACTTCGGCCTCGACACCATGCTTGATATCCAAGGAACTCTCAGCAGCAGCCTGCGCGCGGCGAGGGCGGGAGATATGACTACGTTCGCAGACAAGATGGCGGACCTGTTCATTCTGGTCGATGAGAACAAAGACGAACATCAGGGTTGACTGGTGTGTCGCGGCTTGATCTGAAAAAGATGACCCAGTAAGGATTCTGGTTTTAAGAGAAGATACGGTCAGAGATTAGCGAAAGCTTGCTTCTCTGATGTAAATAAAAGATTTCACTTGAATTGGTAGTGCTTAGAAAGGAAAAACAAAAAAAAAAGATTGAAAGCGACCTCGATGATCATGTGTTGACAGAAATTTGGCTATATAAAGGTATATCTCAGTCGAAGACTAACGTGGACCAGTTTTTTCGCCCATGCCATGACCATTTGAAGCTATCGTCCGGACGTGTATGTAGAATTTTTATTTTGACATTCTCGTCCAGACGATAGCTTCAGCTACCCATGGCATGAGCGAAAAAAAAAAAACAAATCCACGCTAGCAATCGGCTGCGAGAGGGGGTTGGAGAACGTGGGGGTTGAGAGCACGAGTCGCACTAACCGAGCGGGGAAACTTGAACTTGCACCAAAAGGGAAATTTCCAACGTCACGAAAATGAAAACCCCAACACGTATAGCTGAGGGACACCGCAGCAAAAGGCCAGCGCAAAGAATAGCGAGACCTTCAAACACACATTTTTCGCAAAAAATAGCATACTTGGGTAGGTGAAGCTATCGTCCGGATGTAAGTACTCGATGAGACAGTAAGGTTGAGGTCGCAGATGTCGGATTTACTGTCGATAAGGGTGCACGGTAGCAGTGAGGATGAGGGTGAGATCTAGCGGAGTGGAGTGGCGTGCGACTTCTCGTACGAACGGGTTCTCCCTTTAAAATGACGACGGAAAACATAATCGGTTGAAGGATTCGTGAAAGCATCTTCCTCAGAATCCCGAACTTGTCGAGATTTCCAACGAAAAAAAAAAAATAGTTGAAAGAATCCGGAGCGGGTCATGAATGACCCACCAAACGCAAGAGCCCCCGTCGCCTGTTCCGGAACACCCTCTCCCGCTGATCCCAACGGCGACTGCTCACGGGCGGACCCGAAAATTAGAAAGGTAGCAGCGTCGGGCACATTGGGAGAAGTTGAACCGGGGCTTTATGGGATGTTGGCTCGACAACAAAAGAGCACCCGTCGCCTCTTCCGATACAGGTTCTCCCTCTGATCCCAAAGGCGACTGCTCACGGGCGGACCCGGAAATTAGACAGGTAGCAGCGCCGGGCACATTGGGAGAACCTGTGCCGGGGCCTTATGGGATGTTTGCAACTTGACTCGAAGCGCAGGGCAGACTCCAGAATTCTTGACCAGGACGGCACAGGTCTTGTAGGTTTGGCAGTGACAAGACCTGATCACGCTGGGTTATCGGTGGCCAGCCAAGCGTGGTACACACCCGTAGCCTATTCTCGAGATCGCGGAAAACTTCCAATCTGCACCGGTGCAAATCGGACGACATCGTGATCAAGAGGGGCTTTGTGGGGTTCGCATCGCCCAAGGAGGGAAATTCGCCTCCAGCCTCCCATCCACCACTAACCAGTATATTATTGTGAAGAGGGTCGGTCGTCGAGTGAGCGTTGTCGAGTGAGCGTTGTTGAAGGAGCGTTGTCGAAGGAGCGTTGTCGAAGATGCGGGTGAGGAGGGTGAGGAGGGTGAGGCGCGTTGCTAGCAAGTGACCGTTCAGCTGGTGTCTGGGAATGGATGGGTGGGTGGGCGAGGAAAGGGAAGGTGGGAAGACGAGGGAAGGGAATGAGGGACAGGGACGAGGTAAGGGAAGGAGGGAGAGGGGGGAGGAGGGGGAGGAAGAAGGAAGAGGAAGGAAACAGAGGGACGAGATTTTATAGACGGCAGCAGCAGGTGTGAGGTCCGTGCTCAGCAGCTGCGCGCCGCTTCGCGAAGTGCTGATGACATCATTGGTCTGGAGCGCGGACGGATTTCGCTACATCTGACCGCGCGGCACGACACATGACCGATTCCAAGTCGGTTTAGCGCATACAGTTCTACGTGTATGCTGTATCTAACACCTTTCGGGGCCATTATTAACTATTATTTCACTCATATTTAGATGCCTGCTGCGCGCATAGCTCATCCGCTCAAATTCCTACGAATACGACAGCACTTTGGGCACGACATAGGAGCTAGTGAATGGAGAATGACAACTCTGTTGCAAGTTTGTAAGATGGTGCGCTGTATCCAGCCATGAACATGTGGCTAAGAAGGAAGTCAATGATGGTGGTTGCCAATGCGCCTGCATCATGCGACTGTGGTCAGGCTGGAAGAGGCGCCTGCTCCGCCGAGACACAAGAACGACTGTATCAAAACCACTTTGTCACAGATTATTCCTAGACATTCATTTTGAGTTTGAAGCTGGCTGTTGCTCCGCAGATGGCCTCGACTATGTGTTCAATCCTGATCGCATTCCCTCTGCAGCCAATTGCAACCCTGCCGAAACAGCCTGTAAGTAACTGGCCGCTGTTACCATCACCATTGCAGTGTCACTAATGTCGCCGACTCCCACGTATGAATGTTTAACACTCTGACGTTTTAATACTTAGAGGATTAAGGAGCACATCCGTCCCTTGATCTGTAGGATATCTGGAACAGGAATCTGTATAGCTGTGGCTGAAATAGCTGAGCATGTATGCACTAAATCCAGCATGCGAATTGATGCATTTAACTGCATCATGTTGATTCCGTGATGTGGGGATAAGTTTTCGTCGTGGACCATTTGTGGGGGCATTCAAGCAGACGGTGCTCAATGGGGATCTCAAGTGTACGTGAAAGGATCATAAAGACATTGCAACCCATGATTACGTGTCGTTACCAAGTTTTATATGCACCTCCGTGCCGATGCAAGTGGATTAATGTGTATTATGAGGAGCATGGTCGCAATAGCGCAGATCCTGCAGGCTACCTATTACGTATTCAAACACTTCAACATAAAACCTTGGTGCCTGCGATGACTTTGTCGAAACTGAAAATATTTCATCTGGGATGCCCCGTCGACCCTCACCATCATTTTTTGTGAGCTAAATCCTCGAACCTGTGCCAGGACTGCTGGCTGCTCAACACCAAACCAGCATGCCATTGCTCATAGTGTTCTTTGCTAGCAATGTTCTACTTTCCCATTCATTGAAATTGTACATACGAAGTCTAGAATAAGTTCATAAACAATGTAGTCATTTGGACAAAAGTGTTATTACATTGTACGCCTGGGTATGGCCGTGGAGCCTTCGCTGCCAAGACCCACATGCAACAAGCTGAAGCTGTTTATTAATTCTGTCCCTCTCGGGTCCGACCTTCTCTCCTCTTCTTTCCTCAGCGCTGCCACCCTTCAACCCCAGCCGTCCGCTCAACCCGAGTCAAGGCTTGCCGCATCCTCCACCCATCTGGCTACACAGCTACCTCGACTCTTCCTCTGCAGCTTAGACCGACCATCCTTGCGCTCCATCGACAAGCTTACTGCTCATCAAGCCATCAGCTCGAGCTGCGCCGCCAACAACCCTCGAGATCTTCCACCCACAGATCTAGCGAAGCATCTCAACGACAGCACATTCTTACTACATCTTCTTGAGTCGCCTCCAACTACTTAAGAAGCTTCCGCCTGTAACCATGAAAAGGCACGAACCCGCCAGCCCGCACTCTCCGTGGCGCCCGCTCGTCTTGCGACTGGTACACGCGCCCCCGCCGCCTTACTCTATGGAGCAGGCCATGCAGGCCGACGCCAAGATCAACAAGAAGGCCGCGCAGCGCCGCAGCGCTGACACGGCGGCCGCGGCGGAGCACACGACGGCCTGCATCGTCGAGTTCTCTTCGTTGTCCGGCATCAAGCCGCCCGCTTCCTTCCTCGGATGGTTTCCCCCGGTCGACAAGCGCAACAACCGCATCGAAGAGGCGCCGTACGAGTGCCTGCAGCTGCGCCTGGGCATGGACATGGACGTCAAGGCGGCCAGGAAGAAGGCCGACTTGTCGGACGATGAAGATGACGACGAGGACGACAATGACGAGAGCGGCATCTGGAACGACTGGTACGAGGACGAGGACGACGACCGCGTCGACTTGGACCACCCGAAGCGCCCGGCGCCGCTCCTCTGGCTGCGCTTCCCGCTGCACACCATCCCGCCGATGGGCATGCCGCGCGACGTCGGCGACAACGAGCTGGTCCACCTGCTCATGCCCGCCTACGTCTTCCTGCCCGAGAAGAAGCCCGCCGACGACGACAACAAGTCCAACGCCATCGCCGCCATCGCCGCCGCCGGCCCCACCGCTGCCACCAAGCCCGTCTCCCGCTCCAGCAGCTTCGCTTCTTCTTCCAGCAGCAACAACAACGCCGGCTCCACCGCATCCAAGAACTTCTACCCCACCCCCAACAGTGCTCCCGAGTCCGCCGACGCCGACGCCGACGACGGCATCGCCGCCGGCAGCATCAATCTGACCCGCTACACGACCGCCTACACCCGCACCGGCTGGCAGCCGCCCCTCTACATCCGCCAGGCCGCCGCCGAAGCCGGCATCGACCCGCACGCGCTGTGCTACATCGACATCGACCTGGGCTCCACGCGCCCTGGCGCCGTCGCCGTCGTGCCCGCGCGCAACATGCATCTGCGCTCGGCCGTTGAGAACGTGCTCACGAACGACCTGTACGACATTGGCGAGTGCCTGCACCTCCGCGTGCACGCCGTGTGGAGCAGGAAGCTGGCGGACGCGGTCGAGCAGTTCGGCCGCAGGGTCGAGAGCAGGGCCGCGAAGGCGGTTCGCGAGGGGGGCGTTGGCGGCAAGCTGCAGGAGAAGAGGGAGACGGATAGGTTGAGGAGGGCCTGTATGCTGGCGTTGCCTGGCGAGGAGCGCTTCGGGATCGAGGGGTGGGACAACTTTGTCAAGTGGAAGGCCCTGAAGGGAGGCATGAGGAGGATGAAGTGCGATCACAAGCTCAGCACGACCGTGGAGAAGATGGGACTGGCGGAGAAGAGCGGTTGGGAGAGCTCGGATGAGAGCGAGGCTGAGGAGATCGTGATGGAGAACAAGAAGAGGGCCAAGACGAAGAAGGCCGAAGTGGGAGCTGGCGTCAAGAAGCAGAAAGTCAGCCATGGCGATGGTGCCGATTCTATGATCAAGTTCTCTGGCAGCAAGGCTCCAGCTAAGGACAAGGGCAGCAAGGCCTAAATACGGGCCAGGGCGGCGATTTCTAAGCGGATGTTGAACGGTTCTAACGATGATGATGTTCATGGATCACGATAATGACGATATGGCGGAACCAGCAAGATCGATAATGGATATGATCTGCGGTAGGTTTCTCAAGGCTCTGGACTGGAGCCACAGTTTACCGGTTGGTTTATTGTAAGATAATTAGAAGAGCAATACAAGACTGGGTCAATACTCTTCACAACGTGAAAGGAAAGTGATAAGCTCAAAATGCCTCCTGTGCAACAAATCCGCCAGAGACTCTATGCCAATGTTCTCCGATCTCAATGCCAGTGTTCCCGAATCTCTTCTGAACAGCCGAATCACACCTCCATTCAGCCCAAAGGGTTCACGCCCCACGCCGACCAGTTCTGCACCATCTCGAACACCTGCGCTACAACCAGGCAATCCACAATCATCTCCAAGCAAATCTCCACCTCGTCAAAGCACTTCTTCATGCTGTTGTGCGGCGACATCCGCATTCCCGCTTCCAGGCGCCGACGGAACTCCTGGTAGCCCTCGCAGCTCGTGCTCGGGAAGAGGGCGCCGCTGCGCACGTAGTCGCGGCCGTAGCGTATCTCCCGGATCAGCATGGCGGCTTCGCCCATCGTGCGGATGAACTGGTTCGTACGGGATTCACTGCCGGCGAAAGGGTCGGCCAGGAAGTCGGGAGCGGGGAGGGCGGGTTGGGCGTCGGGTTGAGAGGCTGGAGCGGCCTGCTCGTTGGACTGGGTGTCAGTCGGAGAGGGTTGAGGGCGGACAGTGTGCTCTTCCTGCTGTTCTTCCTGCTGTTGCTTGTGCTGCTCCTCATGATGCTCCTTCTGCTGGTGCTCACCATTCTCGTTAAACTGAGCGGCAGTAGGAGAGTGTTGTGGGCGGGAGGGTTGCGGGTGGGCGGGCTGCTCCTCTGGCTGCTCTTCTTGCTGGTGCTGTCCCTCTTCGAGATGCTGCTGCTCCTCGGCATTCTGCTGCTCCTCGTCATGCTGCTGCTCTCCGGGACGTTGCTGCTGATCTTCAAATTGATGCTGCTGCTGCTGCTCCTCGCCATCAATATCCATCTCGATTTCGATCGGCTCGTACTGCTCCTGCTCCTCCGTCTGATGAACGCTGCTTGCTTCAAGGTTGGCATCTCCACTGCCATCTCCGCCGCCATTATCACTGTGGCTGCCGCTGTTGACATCCACATCCATGCGGTCATCATATTCCACCACAGTCTGCCATTGTGCTATTGTCCGTGTTATTATGTTCTTTGCGTGCGGGCGACTCCGGGTCCCAGCACTTACCGAAGCTGGGCATGGTGCCCGTCCAGTCGCAGTTGGTGTAAACCGGTCCTGGTACATAAGTGTTTGTGTAAGAGCCAAGGAAAACGCCAGGTACCATGCGCCTTGCCCGTGGCAGTTCTTGCATGGGCGACCTTGGAGAAGCGACCATTGTAACGCTGCTCCACTCGCTGCGGGGGGAGCTGTTGTTCGTGTCGGAAGTGGTGTCGAGCATCTCGGACTCCACTGGGAGGTGAATTGGTTAGCCAATCAGGGTTGCGGAGCAGAGGGACAATAGCAGGGAAGGGCTTACTGCTGAGAAGAAGCTGGACGAGGCTCTCGTACGTGCCAGGCGTGGCGCGAATAGTGTCCCGTATGCAATTGATGAACTGGGCTGCGGGTTAGCGGCGAGGGAGCGGCGCACGGTGGAGCGTTGTCAGACTCACGGCGCTGTTCGGGCCAGTCAGCTTCCTCTGTTCTTCGGTGACGTCTGTCGGCGTCGCCTGGTACTTCCGAAGGCGCGCGCGCTCGTGGACCTCCATGGCGAATAGAAACAGAATCTGTAGGGTGGTTCGGGGAGAGGCTGCGGCAGAAGGTGGCCGACGAGGGAAGTGGGAGGAGGGAGGGAAGGTGGATAAGTTTGCAGCGAAAACGCGCCACGGACACAGAAGCGCGCCGATGCTGCTGGAAGCCTACACCGCGCGCCTAGGCAAGAGACACACTAGAGGCAGAGTAATCACTGTACATTGCTCTTTGACATAGCCACATCTGCATCATATTTCAGGCATGTCAATCAAGCCACCACAATCCATATGTGCATGAAGCTATCGGGTCTGTAGTTCTGTATGCTTGCATTCTTCTTAAGTGTTCTACAGATGCTGCAGGTCTGCGTGGAACAGAAAATGGGCCATAGTTTCTCATTTATCCCAAAAACACTTCCAAGTTCTCTGCAATTAAGAAAGTTGAATCGTGAATAGGGCCTAGCAAGTCAAAAGGAATCAAATGCAGTCCTTCCCTGATCTCTATCACTGCTGCATCTCAGACTTAACTTCTTCATCGTCATCAATATCAATCTAACCACTTATTAGCCACCATGTATTTCTACTGAGCGCCTTATTGCTTACTTGATCGTGTCCGAACATTTTCAAGGTGTACTGTCCAGGAGTTTTCTTCTTGGGCGGCTTCACTGGAGCTTGAGGGAGTTCGCGAAGCACCATTTTGACACGCGGGTGCTTGCAGACTGCAGACATAGAACGGCAGAGAGGGCGATTGCAGAATCCTTCGGGGTCATCCAAATTGCCTAAGTTTGACTGTGAGCATTGGCGATTCCCACATATCGGAAGAATATGTACCCACACTCCTCAAACGCGACCCATTTGGACGTCATGGTCGTCGTCTTGGTCATCTCCTTGGATGGACCAGCTTTTGAGGGAAACCTTCCGTCAGTCAAGCAAACTTTCACTTAAAAGAAAACAGATATTACTTGCCCTTGATCTTCTTGGCAACGACAGAGCTAGCAGCACCAGTAGACACGGCGATCTCAGATGAAGCGCGCTTCTTGGATTGTCCAGCGAGAGAATTAGTGCGGTTGTTGTTTGCAGAAGCAGACGCGTCAATAGCAGCGGGCTTGGCGGAAGACAACGCATGGGCGCCCTTCTTGGGGGAAGCCTTTTTCTTGGAGGCAGTCTTCTTCTTGGAGTTGTTGTTCTTGACCTGGGTGTCGGCGGACGGTGCCACTACGCGTCGCGAAAGTCAGTAAGATGCACTTCAGAAGACGCGGAGGAGAAGTTATTACTGGCGACAACGAGCTTCTTGGCCTGGTCGTAGTATCCGGGAAACTTGTTACGGATTTCTTCGAGGGTCTTTGCGAGCTGGGTGCAGGAAAGAGTAGTCAGCGACGCGAGCTCAAGTGATAGGTAGGCACTACTTCTTAAGATGGTATGCTCACTTGGTCGAAGAGAGCGTCGGCTTCTGCATGCTTCTCCTGCAGGAGAGCGTGGCGCTGGATGTCGTCCATGGTGGTTTGGATTAGCAATGGAGCCAAAGGCGGGACGTGTTGTTGCGTGATGGGACGCGGACGTGATGGGAAGCGGGCGTGGACGCGTCTGCTAAATATGGCAGGCACCTTAGAGCCCATCGTAAGAATACTCGGCGATTCAAAGCTCCGTCCCGCTGCTGATGCAGACGCCGGATTATATACCAACTTCTTTTCCAACCGGGCTGGCCCTGATTGCATCTAAGTAGTGCGCTCTTGGATATAGAATAGACAGGATAGACAGCCATTTCCCTTACACATATCTATCATGTTCAATGAGTATTTTCCCTCCACAACTTCTCGGCCAACCTTCTTCCGAATCCACGTTGATAATACGTATTGTGTGGCATCAGTGCGACAAAACCGGAGGCAAAGTCATGCAGGATCATCAATCACATTTGTGCGACCCTGACTATGTAGCTGTCTAACCAATGCCACCTGTCACGCTACAGCGTCCGCCAGTGTCAATGGGGCGTGCAAACTCAGAAGTATTCACCTCCTTAGAACCCGACTGGGGGCCAAAGCACAAGCCTATGATGTCTTGCGCTACGCGGAAGCGTTCTGAAAGTTATCCGCAGTGGACTAGTGAGCCTCGCACTTCTTGATGCACGAGACCTCCTCGTCGTCCTCAAATTCACTCTCCTCCCTACCATCAATGGCTGGCTCCTCACGGTCGTCCTCGACATTGACTTGCTCCTGATGGTCATCCGCGTCGTCGACGTAATCGCCGTCCTGGTCATCATCATCGTCTTCTTCTTCTTCCTCATCCTCACTATCCTCCACATCCACATCACTTTCCTCGATCTTCGTGTCATCTTCTTCGAAGCTCCAGTCCTTGGAATCCTCTTTGCCATCTTCAGCATAGTTGATGTTGCTTGCAGCAGCACGCTTCTCACGCACGTTCTGCCTCTTCAGCCACTCGTCGCCTTCTTGGCTGACTGTAGCAGCGTCGATCTTCAGCTCCTCGATTTCGTTGGATTTTTTTTTCGCCTGGTTCACCCGGACTCGCTGCAGGACCTGCTTGGCTGGAGCAAGGCGCTCATACTTCTCTCGCGCTTTAGGGTTGCTGACGTGCGGCTCATGGATCTGGTGCCAGCAGATAGCACCGGGCTTCAAGTGGCACTTGCAGATAGTACCAGTGGGTGAGACTTAAGTAGCAAGATATGTTAGGATCATGATACAAGTATAGAGAGAGCTACTGGTAGATACTCACTGACAACTTCCTTCTTTCCGGAACTCTCAGGGTGAGAGTCCATGACGAGAGAGCGCTCAGAGGCATTGTCGGCTTTGCTTAAGTGTCAACTCTTATGATCGCTTCATCCAAACGCCAGTGAGAGTAACTTACTAGCAGTCTTCTTCCGCAGAGGCTGAGGGGTTGTCAAGTCCTCATGGTTCTGCGCGCGCCTCTTCCTGGGCGCAGAAGGTTCCGCCGCCACCAGCTGCTGATGCGGAGGCGTCTTGGGCCGCTCACTCTTCTTTTGTTTGGCGCTCTGTGACAGTTTCAGTTAGCAGCTGCGGCTACTACAGGGTGAAGCGTAAAGCAGAAGAATCTTACGCATGGAGTCATGATGTGCTTTTCCGGCGCCTTGGAAGTTGCCTTGCGACGCGGCATCTTGACAGCGTCGGGTAGGAGTAGTGGCGAGAGTGCAAGATGAAACGTGGAATAGCTAAAGCCTGGTGTTGAGTAGGAACGCATCTAATATAAGAGCAAGGGCACGTGAAAGGATTTGATCCAGCACATGCTCATATGACCGCGCGCTTGAGCCCATACAATATTTAATGTGATGCAATTCACCTCACTTGAATGTTCCAAGGCTCCCGATATCTCAATTAGAAAGTGGCATGAAAATTTGCTACTTGACCTGCAGGCAGGAGCGACCATGTTCCGCCTGTACCTTGATATCACGAAACATGGGCATTATCGACTATCTCCAAGCCTATTCTGGAGGAAAAGACAGTGGATTGGGGCTCAATTGCGTTTCATATCAAAGAGAAAGCTACTGGGAGTTCGAATCACAAAGGGAAAGAAGAAGGAGAAAAAGCTAGTGGAGCTGAGATAAGCGGTAAACTCCTCCTCCAAAGTGAGTCGCCTGGGCTTTCCATTTCATTTGAAGCAAGAAAAACTTGTGCAGTCCAGCTGCAGGGCCCAGCGCACGTGCGAGCATCAGCGGTCAGCGGCCGGCGGGCGGGCGGGCAGTCTTGCCCGCTCATGTGCCTTCCTGTTTAAGCTACCTACCCAAGCAACACCTCATCCTCCATCCTCCATCCCCCGCATCCTCCATCCGCGCATCTTCCCACACGTCTATTTTTCTCCCATTCAAGTGAAGTGCACTGTTCACAAGCAACTTACCTTGCCTTAGCCATGGCCAAAAGCCTCCGCAAGATCAATCACCGACATCCTCCTCTTGATGCATGTCAAAGCAGCCATCTGAAAATTGTGAACCATGATTTTGTCAAAGCGATCAACTGCATTAATCGGGTATATCCGCACTGCACTATATCTACTACGCCAGGAGGTCTCTACTCTACGCTGCCCTCCCGCTCAACCCCTCCACCACCCAATCCAGCCTCACGGCGCTGACGCCACGCGCATAACTCCTATTCGTGAACACAAACTCGGAAAACACAATCGCCTCGACCTTCTTCCCGAACAGCACGCTGCTGGGATGAATCTGCACCGTCTGATTGCCGACCATCGTCCTATAACTGCCATCGGGCATCAACCTCGCCGTATTCGGCGCGAAGCCGCTCAACAGCGACAACAAGACATTATTCGCGACAGCCTCGGAGACGGCCTCAGCCTCGCCGTGCTGGACTTCCGCAGCGTCGAGCAAGCCGAGCTGAGCGCAGAGCGCGCGCAGCTGCTTGCGGATGTCCATGACGTTCTGCATGGCGCGGTGCGAGACGAAGCGGCGCTCGCACCAAGCCTTGCGGTCGGCGTGCTCGGCGGCGTAGGCCTGCACCGTCGCGAGCAGCGTGAGGTGGTCGCCCTCGCGGCGGAAGAGCTCGCGGCGCGCCAGCTCCGCCTCCTCGCGCTTCTCCTCGGTGATGACGTTGAGGAAGACGTTCTCGACGCTGAGCGCCGCCACAACGTCGATGACGTGCTCGACGCAGCGGCCGCGCTCTTCGGTCGCGGCTGCGACGATGCACCGGCCGAGAGTGGGTGTGAGGGGCAGCTTGGCGATTTGCAGGCCGATTTCGCTGATGTCGCCCGTGTCGGTCAGCGCGCCGAGCTGGAAGAGGAGGAGGAGGGCCTTTTCGAGGGCTTCGCGCGGAGGGGGGTCGAGGAAGGGGAAGTTGAGGACGTCGTCGACGCCGCGTGCCTTCATGGTGAGCAATGCTGCACTCAGATCACAGCGCAGGATTTCAGGCGTGGTGTCTTTCTGTAAGCTGAGGTAGTCCTTCTCCGTATAGAGGCGGAAGCAGTTGCCAGCGGCCTCACGACCGGCACGACCCTTTCGCTGGATAGATGCGGACTGGGAGATGGGTTTGACAAGGAGAGAGTCGAGGTTCAACTGTGGTCTGAACTGCTTGATCTTCGACTTGCCACAATCGATGACGTGACGTACACCAGGAACAGTGACCGAAGTCTCAGCAATGTTGGTACTGAGAATGACTTTTCGTGTTCTTGGCGGAGCCGGCTGGAAGACGCGTTGCTGAAGATTCTGAGGAAGCGCTGCGAAAAGAGGAAGGGTGAGGATCTTTGGGAGCTCAGGTCCCAGCCCGGCTGCATATTCGTTGACCAATTTCTCGAGAGCTTCAACGGTATCCTGGCCTGTCAAGAATACCAGAATATCTCCCGGAAGAGGTTCCTTGTGGTGTACTTGGAAAATTGTCTTGAGCGCAGCCTCGACAAAATCCTGAGTAGGCTCCGGCAGGTAGTTGACCTTGACCGGGTACATGCGTCCTTCGATGTAGCAGGTCGTTATCGAGTCGTGGTGTTTAATTACTTCTTCCGAGTCCTTGGTACCATTGGCAGTTGATTGAGTAGACTTTTGCGGCAGCGCATTCTTCTTGTCTTTCTTTTTCTCGTCTTTTGATGGGTCGGGAGTCGGTTGGCTCGCCGAGGCGGTCTTTCCTTCTGCCTCATTAAATCCCTCATCGAAAAATTTCAGCAGCCTCTTGGTGTCAGCCGTGGCACTCATGACGACGACCTTCAGCCTCCTTCCATTCCTGTGTTTTTTCCAGTCTCCGCAGACAATCCTTCTCAGGAAACCCAGCACGAGATCCACGTTCACACTCCGCTCGTGTACTTCATCCACAACGACAGACCCGTACGCCTTCAACCACGGATCCCGCAGCAGCTCCTGCAGCAGCATACCCTCAGTCAAGAACTTTATCCTCGTACTCGGCGACGTCGACACATCGAAACGCACGCTATAGCCGACCTTACTCGCCGGCGACGACGCACCCAGCGGAGTGCCCATCTCCTCAGCGACACGGCGGGCCAGCGATATGGCGGCGACACGGCGGGGCTGGGTGATGGCGATCATGGACTTGTTGTCGGCGAGCCAGGACTCGGCGAGCAGGAACTGTGGGACCTGCGTCGACTTTCCGGAACCCGTCTCACCGACCAGTATCAGAACGTCCTTGTCGCCGCGTAGCGATGCCCGGATCTCGTCTTGGTGCGCCCAGATGGGGAGCGACTTGCGCACCGGCAGCAGTTGTTCGCGTTTCTTCGCCAGGGGCCCGAATGCTCGCTTCTCGCCGCCGTCGTGCGCTGGCTTGCTGCTGCCATTGAGGCTCTTGTTATGGTGAGGGCCGGGAGCGTTCGGGTGCTTGGAGGGCTTCTTCGAATCGTGGGAGGGTTTTAGGCTGTTGATGTGCGGTTTCTCGTCGCGGTCGCGCTTGCGCTTCTTGCCGGGGTTGAGGGATTCATTGTCGTGCTTGTGCGGATGTTTGGAGGCTTTGACGGCATTGCCGCCGTTGTCGAAGGCGGTGCGCACGCGTTCGGGCATTTTGCGTGGGTAGAATCTGTCGGAGAAGAAGCGGCGGAGGTGAGGCTTGAAGGCCGCACCAGAAATTTTGACAGGGGTCACGATAAGATTAGATCGGACCATCTCCGCCCACTTCGAAAGCACCACAACTGCAGGCAGCAAGAAAGATGGTCACTCCATTACGTATCGATCTGTTGGAATGTTTGCTTATGGCAGCCATAACTCTTAGCACTTTCCCGATTCGTGACCTTCAATTCTGATGTGGCTTCAGGCGCTAATATTTGTGGAACTAATGTCGTACTGTGCGACACCACTTCCATCATCGATCCGCCGCCTAACAAGCACTCCCTCCGCTCGCAAACGCATTCAGATACTCATTCCACAGCGTCGCATCAGGCCAGACCTGGTAATCCGAGTCATTCGTGAACCACAGCGTGTTCACGCCGACGTTGCCCTTGAAATCATCCACCAGCGCCGACAAATCCGCGCACGCGATCGTCGCCGGCACGTCGTGCAGCATCACCGCCAGCGAGCCGTTGTCCACATCCAGCCCCCAGATCAGGTCCTTGACCGTGTCCTGGTTCGTCGTCCACGTGCTGTACGCCTCCTCGTACACGAGCGACAGGTCCGGCACGAGCGAGTCGTCGTTGGCATTGTAGAGGTAGGCGCGTGCCGGGGGGTAGCCTGGGTTGGTGACGACGTAGGGGGAGGCGCTCAGGCCGGCATTGGCGAAGGAGCGTGTGTAGGTCGTGACGGATTGCATGAAGGCGATCTTGGCCGAGTCATTGTCGGTGGGGGCTTCGTCGAAGAAGATGCCGTCGACCGAGAGGGCGGCGTTGCCCGCGGCGGAAGGCCAGCTGCGTGAGGGCGTTAGCTATCTTATGTGGAATCGTGAGGTTGTCTTTGCATCTTTTCTCGCCAATCCCTTGTCCGCCTTCTGTCCTGAATGCTCTCGCGGGGTTTGACGGGCTTTGGATGAGGAACACCATGAACTTACCCTGCGTATTTGGCGACCTCGGCCTCAACAGTGGACTGGGCCTTGTTCGTCCAGTTCACGGCAACATAACCAACAAGGCGAACATTGTCGTAATCATGGAGCTTGAGAATCTCACGCTGGTAAGCGGCATCGGGTAGCGAGTTGGCGCCGGGGCCACTGTCAGGATTGACGATGATGGTGAATTGAACACTGGGATGGCCTTCAATCCTATCAGGTTGTCAGCATCAAAATTCGACATCGGACAAACAGTTTCATGAGACCTACTGGTCATAGAGAGGTTGCCATGTCGTCTCCGTCTCGGGCCAGATATAGGCTGGAACGAGCGCTGCAGCAGCAACGTTCACCTGAGCCTGAACGAGCTGGGCGCCCAAAGCGAGCAAGCCGAATGCACGTCTCAACATGATTGTTGTGCTTGTAAGAGGCAAGTAAAATCAGCCAGCGAGCTCCCACTCGTGTAGTGTGATGCTGAAGTCGAAATGTTCGGTGTGCTGACGGGCGTTTATATACCTTCCTGCTGCAGAAAGCCGAAACAACCGCTCCTTGTATACAGACATCTATTTCTGGTGCTCCAGACCGTGATGCGGGCCGTGCAATGCCAGACATACGAGCCATAAGTTCGCTTCATTAAGTGGAACTGGTTAGCACTTTTCTTAGTGTGGGGGCTGAATTGATCCGCCTCGTGCCAGGGTCTTACCGAAAGCGACAATCAGGTTTCAAATGCGGGGGCTGCTTTTTCATCGTGGCCTGATCCAGGATTTGATTTGCATGGTAGACACGAATTCTCGACTTCGGCTCCATCCTTGGCTGGCACACTTCTGACGAATCTGTACCATTGCTACTACTCCTGTATGCAATACCAGCTTCAAGGTTTTCGATCCTTCTGCCCACAATGTTGATCCTTCATGACAATGTAAAACAGTCATTGTCATTAGTGAAGAAGAAAGCAACAATGCCTTTTCCCGTGGCTGGCGACTACAGTGGCAACAAGTCTATGACGTAAAGATTATATTAAATTCAGCTTCCAGGCTGCGCCAATACCCAGGTCCGTCAGGGTATCTTCTTTGATGTTCAGGCCTTCAGTGGTTCAAACTTGCTCAATGCGGCATCTACAATGGTGCTCAGTCTTGCAAAAGCTGGGCATTATTGCCATCGCACTGCCATAGTTCAACTTTTAACACAAAACCATAGAGGAACTGCGCAAAAGTAATATTATCAACAAACTCAGGTCCTGGACCACAAGATCTTAGACCCAATATCACTGCTCTCCATCTTTGAATAGCAGCGGTTCCACTTTGCCTTTTTCTTTTTTTATATCTTGATCGTTCTTGCAGAGAAATCCGAAAGGATACATCTTCTATCGTCATCAGCTCTCACAGCAGTTGTTCCTGAACAGATGGGAATGGATGTATTTTTAGTGGAAAGTGGAAAATGAAATCGCTCAAATACATCTATGATAGTTGAATTGCAATTGGAAGACCTCCGTTTTTATTAGGGGGTGGAGGGTAGGCTTATACGGTAGTTCACTACTCATTCTTTCGTCTCCTATGGTGTAGACGTCGCCAGGCTCTGTCCATCTTTGCATTAAGGAGGGGCGAGAAGACTGCCCACGTATGCGTTGCTAGCCGCGGCTTCGGAAAGGCGACCCACTTCGCGTGATCATCGATTTCTGACTGGGGAATAGTCAGCAGTACATACGCGAATCATTTAGCGACGCCACGTCGCTTGGCTTTTACGCGTGATGAGTTGTCACAGCCAGGGAGGAGAATATTGAAAGCATGAATCTTCCTCTCGCTCGAACTTCGTCGAGATTCACGTTGTACGCCATTTGAACCGCCCTCGGCACTTCCTTTAGGCACCCCTATTCACGAATCTCGACAACCGGCTAAGAATCCAACGCCACCGTGGAAGTTTTCAATAAGCCCTCCATCCCGCCAATGTCTCAAGACAAGAACACCCAACGTTTATATTTTCCTTCAACGCCTGACTGGCGGATCCGAAGCTTTTCCTCTCTATATTCGAGGAACGAAACGGCAAGCATATGCACCGAATGCCGCAAAAAATTGATCAGATTCATTCCACTTGATCAGTGGATCTTTTCAGAAGCACATCATTCAGTGAATCATGTTCTTGATGCTGAATCAAGTTGTGCAATCTGTTTTATGGTTCGATCACTCGATGATGGGTCGCCCTTCTTAGACCTCATAGATCTCCGGTCTCAATGTAACGCCAATTTGACAATATCAACGTTACGCCATCTTCCTGAAACAGGAGAGTTGAGGAACAACCGGACATATTCCATTGACCGGAGTGAAGTCTCACTGCACACAGAGTCTGTGGATCCATCAACAATCAACTTCGAAAGTTTGAGGCAGAAGTTGCATCTTTGCCTGGACGACCACATTGACTGTTGTGGGAACGAGGACGAAGAAGATGTTCCTGGACTACGAGTTATCGACTGCACTACCAGGAAAATTGACCCAGTCGTGCCTGGCACGAGATACGTAGCGCTCAGTTATGTATGGGGGAACTGTGGAACTTCTGGGGATGGTTCTGAGGCACATCTGACAAGAATGCCAGGTACAATGGAGCGAACCATCGAAGATGCACTGGTGGCCGTCCTGAACATGGGCTATCGTTACCTTTGGGTCGATAAGTACTGTATTGACCAGAGCGATGCTGAAAGCAAAAAGCATCAGATTCGACACATGGACTCCATTTATAGGAATGCCGTCTTCACAATAATCGCTGCCGCAGGAGCTGATGCCAGCTACGGACTTCCTGGCGTTCAATCCCGGCGTGGAACACGGCTCAGAATTCCAAAGACATACTGCATGATCAGCCACTTCCTGATTCGCCGCGCTGAGGATTATCCTACGGTCGATAGAGGTCCTCAGAGCAAACTGCTCAGGAATTCGAAATGGAATACGCGGGGTTGGACGTACCAGGAAGGCTTACTGTCGAGAAGATGTCTAGTTTTCACAGACGAACAAGTTTCATTCGCATGTCGGCTTATATCCGTTGATGAAGGCTCCGAGTCGCGGTCAACTGCGCATATGATTGCGGATAATGACCCCTTTGAATGGCGCTTTGCCGTCTGTCGCGGAGCTGGGAAGAATGCTTATGCTATCTGGCCACGGATTTCCACGTACTCTGAACGGCTCTTGACAGATCCTGGGGATATCTTGGATGGATTCTCTGGGATCATGCGAGCTTTCCAAAAACATGATCCTCCGGTCCACCATTTATGGGGAGTTCCTATATTTCCGTTGATGGGTGTTAACGGGAAGAGGTTGGAACTTGGTGATGAGAAGTTCAACAGTGTCTCATCCCATGGTTTCTCCATGGGCCTATCGTGGATCAAGCAGGGCATAGTCGAACGTCGTTATGAATTCCCCAGTTGGTCTTGGGCTGGTTGGACCGGCAAAGTATCGTTTGAGGGCGTCCGTGATAGTGTCAAGAACAGTTGGAGGATCAGAGATGCTCTTTCAGATGATGAACCTTCATTTCGGGTATATGTGGAATTGGAAGACCAGACCGAACTGTCACGATCCGACCTTGGATCCTCATCCAGCCCTGAGTCTTCATCCGACCCCGGGTTCTCACCCGATTGCCGCTTTTGCTGCGGCCGTTCCGGAGCATTCTCCTCCACTCCTTGCAAAACGTCTTGTCCATTTCACCCTCCTGCAGCCCATCTCGTGGAAAAGCTCTCCTGGATAGATCTCGAAGAGAAGGGCTACCTGACCTGGGTAGACCTTGAAGACAGGGGTTACCTGATCGGTGACCACAACAGCCTTTCCCGGTACCTATGGCTAGACACATGGGAACTGAAAGTTAAGGTGTACTGGCGTCCTTCGGAACAACGCAGTTACGGAAACGAAACTGAACTTTTTGCCAGGCTGGAAGGTGATTACGGCGAAAAGCAAAGCACGCCATTGAATTGGAGCTGTCCCCAATTCGCAAACCATGTTATGAAAGCAGGATCGGCTAGTGCCACAGTCATTTCATTAGGCACCATCAACGCTTGGTATTCTACGGGCGCAATTATTGAATCTGTTGAAGATCAGGGTGAAGACAAAGGGCATCCATACTTCGAATGCCGAGCATCCCTTAGCTTTGACATGCTTTTTGATTTCAACGATTACGCGGATTCCAATATTCTGAAACAATATATCTCCCGGCGTTTGGTCAGATTGGGCTAGTCAGAGGATCATGGTAGCGGTGGAACATTCAACAGGACACATGTGTACTATAAAGCTTATTTGCTCATATTTTCGCCGCTTGAGAATTTACTGCTAATTTCATAATGCACGTCGCTCCTTGCACTATCGTCAACTCATGCACTTTCACTTTCGCCTACTTCGACTGCAAGAGCTTCTTCAAAGCAGCTTTCGTAGCCGCACCATCCCTCAAGAACTGCCGCATCATATCTGTCATCTTGTCATGCGCTGCGTAATCATTAAAGAGATCTGTTCTGAAAGCAGCCTCGTCATTCACATAGGACTTGACTTTAGCGGATCCATTCTGCTTCGCAACTGTAACCATGTCAGCGTGTACGCAAGGATGGAAAAGCTAAGCAAATAATCACTTACCGTTCTCTGCAATCAACACCGGTTTGATATCGACATCTGCCTCCTTCAGCTCCTGCAGCAGCCCAACATTTATCGTCATCAAGTCCAGCCCCGCCAGCTCCTTGCACTCGTCAATACTCCGCATACTCGCGCCCATGATCTCCGTCTTGATGCTATTCGCCTTGTAATACTCCCAGATCTCCTTCGTCATGATGACGCCAGGATCCTTCTTCCCGGAGTAATCAACCGCAGGATGGTTCTTGTGCCACCAATCCAGCGTCCTGCCGACGAACGGGCTAATCAGTGTCGCGCCCACCTCCGCCGCGCGCACCGCCTGCGGCAAGCAGAAGAGCAAGGTCAAGTTGCACCTGATGCCCTCCTTCTCGAGCACCTCGCACGCAGCGAAGCCCTCCCAGGTGCTCGCGATCTTGACGAGCACGCGCTCTTTGGGCACGCCGCGCGCGGCGTACAGGGCGATGATGCGGCGGGCGTAGGCGACGGTGGCGGCGCTGTCGAACGAGTGGACGGGGTCGACCTCGGTCGACACCCGGCCCGGCACGTGCTTGAGGATCTCGCAGCCGAACGAGACGAGCAGGTGCAGCAGCGCCTCGTCGACTTGGGCGTCCGGGTCGGATGTGGCCGTGCGTGCGTGGTCGGCGGCGGCGGCGAGGATCCAGGAGTATTCGGGCTTTTGACTGGCAGTGAGGATGTGGGAGGGGTTGGTGGTGGCGTCTTGGGATTTGTAGAGGGAGAGGACGTTGAAGTCGCCTGTGTCGGCGACGATGGTCGTGTATTGGCGGAGTTGCTCGAGGGTTGAAGTCATGGTGGGCTATGCTTTTCTCTTTCTTTTGGGGTATCTGCTGAAAAATTAGTTTTTGGAACTTTTCTGGATCTTCCAATAGACTATTAGGCACATCTCTTGAAGCCTGTCGCCAATATATATTGTTACTGGTGCATCTAATTGCGTGATCCCATCCGGCGCCGAAGCGGCCGGTGGAAGTCGTGGCCGGGCTTCTCCGGAGCCGGAAGCGCCGGATGATGTCGTGCTGCACAGACCCTGAAGCTTAGCCATCTTTGGCTGCTGAAGGGTGAGGATGTGGACCCCGCCCTGACTCTCATCTTCTCTTGTGAGACTTTGCATCTCGCCCGCCGACTTTGTGCGACAGTTTTGCAATCACAACCGCCTCAGATGTTCAATCCTGCTGATGATAACGCCCCCCGCGTTTACAGTCCTGAGCCGGAAACTTCTCCGGCAAAGACTTTCAAAGCATGTCGACATTGCCGGCGATTGAAAATGCGTTGTGAGGGGAACGGCATTCCGCCCTGTCAGAGGTGCGCAGCTTCTGGAGCCGAGTGCGTTTACGATGCCATCGAATCATCTAAAAAGCGGAAGCGTGCAGAAGAGGAAATTCTGCGTGAGGAGATTCGGACGTTGCAGCGTCACGTTGCTTCGCTGAATGAAGCACGCCTCAGACCAATCACCTCCTATCTCCAGACGGTGGTAGACACCTATACCTCCAATACTCCTGAACAATCCGGTAATGACCCGGATTCGAGGGCGGAGAGTGAGCTCTCTCCAGAGCAACTCAGCGCTCCAGTCAGCACAGTCCACGATCTGGCTTCAACACCAAGAGCGTCGTCAGGGAATGTTCATTATATCCACTCCGGCGACCACTCAACAGAACACCTCAGAAATACGCAGGAAGCAGAGCTGGCCCCGTCCACAGATGTGGTGACTAAATTCTCGATCAAGGAAGATGAAGCTCGCCGGCTTTTCCACATGTTCGTACATCACTTCCGTTTAGGCTTCGTAGGAGATGGACCATTCTGATGAGTAGTAGATACATGACAGGAAGTAATCCCTACCTTCCCTTTTTTGAGCCGACCCTGGACACATTTGATAGGATCCGCCGGTCTTCACCTTTTCTCTTCGCATCAATCCTCTCGGTTGCGACCAGAACCGATGGAACTGGAGGTTTGTCAAGAATCTGTCATGAAGAAGCGAACCGCCTGGCCGCAGAAAGTCTCTTTATTAATCCGGCTACACTCGAAACTGCCCAGGCGCTGCTTATCCTGGCTGCTTGGTCCGAAAAATCGTGGTTTGCTTTGAGTCACGCCGTCAATGTGGCTTTGGATCTCGGCATTGATGATGCTTTGCACAGACTGGCAGCAGATTCAACGTTGCCTGTCGCGGAACAGAACAGGCTAAGCCGTGAGACTCGAACCTGGCTGATAATCTACCATTTGGAACGTGAAATTGCATTTGGCACCGCTCGGAAATCCCGATTAGTCCGCATTGAAGAAGAGAAGCTTCGTTTGTTCCATGGAAGCTCTCGCTTCCGCCACTTGGATCTTCGATTTCTGTCTATTCTTGATCTGGTTCAGCTACGAGGTGAGTGTCCATGTTTGCTTCATGAACTACTTCCTCACAACTTAACAGAAAAATGGCAAATGATCGTCAGGGATCGTACAAATATTGCTACGGATGCGACATCTCTGGTAAAGGATGCAAAAGAGTCTTTTGATTCATGGGGAAAATACTGGGCCCAGCAACATGAGGGTGGGGATCGGGATTCTCATCACTCAAGCATCCCACCATGTCTGACCAACGTCACAGACCACGAATACGACATAGACTCCTTCCAGCGAGCTAGCCTCAACGTGCAGAGGAACTATGCTACCATTCTTGTCTATTGCGCCATTCTTAGCGAATTACAAAGACAGAAATCCGGAGGCGGCCGTCTCGTCCTGGATGCTTTCCGCCAACTGAGCCAAACAACGCTTGAAGCAGTTGCCGACCATTTAAAGTTTATCACGAATTCGAGCTCGTATAAATGGCAACTCAGATTTTCGCCAACGTACTCCGCATTAACAATTGCTTTTTCAGGTAAGCGCTTTATAAGCTGTGTATCGTATCCCCACTAAGAATTCCGTAGCCGCATTGGCACTCACTCTTGCCAAAAATCACCCAAACATATCCCGCGAAAAACACCTGGTCAGCATCTCCCAGAAGATATCAAGATTGCTTGCAGAATACCCAAACCAGAAGTTCCATTTGATGGTCGAATCTTTCTTGAAAAGAATGGCGAGAGCCTCTCAAACTCAGTCCGGGAGAGCCACAGCCGAGGGATCGGCCGCCCCAACCACGTCGACATCGGTACAGGCCTACGACGAGAACTTCACTGAGGTAACTAGTGTTGCTTCTCTTGAATTCCCGGGGCGCCAGAGCTTGAATATTCAGTCAAACGGGGCTATTGGCGACCTCGATAGCACTGGCTTGTTTAGCCCTCCAGACTCTTTTCAGGATAAGGAGTTGGAAGCCATTTTGGGACTGTCAGCTGAAAGTTGGTTTCTCGATCCGTTCTCGGTAGAAGGATTCAACTTCAATAGTGCTTGAATGGTGGCGATGAAGCCGTATTATTGAAAAAGGGCGACAGTGCTTTGCATCATCAGATGTTTCTACTTGTCAACAGCGTTTCTTCTTCCTTTCCCGCCTCCCGTCCGTCCGGAATCCCCGTCGTAAACCTTCTGTTAGCTGCGCTCCCTCAACAAAACGCGAGAAGTATACTGTCTATTTCCATGACACGTGGACCACTGGTAGAGACAAAAGAGCTGAAGCCCGGCGTTTTTGTCTTCACCCTGTTTATGGAAAGTTGGGATCGCCTTTTGGTCAACAAATCAGCCACGATCGCAGGATAAAGTCAAACGATGCGAGTACCACTGGATAGCAAATAAGCAATATTCCACAATCTACGGTTGCAGGGTCTCGCCTGTCCCACATAGCGTCAACGCCGCTTACCAGACCGCCCCAACACTCCTGATCAACTAAAGAATCATCCACAGCAAATCTTTGGCAATTTTCGACATCAAAATTTAAGTATAAAGGCTTCAGCTGCCGTTCGCACTTCCACAACACCTCCATCAGCTCCTCTAAGGAGCTCAACATCTTCGATGGTCTAGTGGTGATGATTTCCGCTTGTCAAAGCATCTGCTCTAGCAAGCGCGGGAGACCGGGGTTCGATTCCCCGTCGGAGAGTTCTTCTTTTGCTTCGTCGTAGTCTGAGTCTGGATGGCGTGGGCGGGCGTGGTGTTGAATTTTTTTTTAGGGGCGGCGTCCCGTCAGGGGCACTCCGCGGCCCGGGCCGAGAGGGTCCGTGCACCCGGCCAATCGGACCCGATCGCTCGGTGATTCGGAGATACGCAGTGTCAACGAGGAGAGAAGGTACAGTCCCCTCTCGCAGCCGATGGCTAGCGTAGAGTTATTCTTTTGCTCATGTCATGGTTTAATTCGACATTCTCATCCGGACGATAGCTTCAAGTACCCACATATGTTAATTTTTTTTTAAGGTAGAGCTGGGGCATAGTTACGAAATTCTAGAGCCCTGCTATTTTCCGCGCTAGCCATCGGCTGCAACGCCCCTCTGTATCAGGCTGTTTTTATTTTCGCCTTTGGTTGCCTACGGGGCTGTATGCTTGGGAGAGCTCCCATCGGTGTAACATCCGTCCAGCGGCGAGTAGAATGGGCCTCTTGCAGTGGAGTGCCTTTGCCCTTTTGTGCATTTGCAGCCGGATAGTGAAATAGTGCAAAGTGAGAGTATAACCATTCAAGAGACGAAAGTATGGAGTATATCAGAGTACAAAATACAAAAATTATTGAGCCCAACGAAACATCGCTACTTCTCGACTTTTAAATGAGCCGGATCTCCTGAGTAGGGAATTTCTGGAAAAGTTGTCGTCCACCTTTTTCCCAGGAATCATCTTTTCATCCTCGGGAATTTCGGAGTACTCAAGCAAGAAAGGAGGGTCTTGTCCGTCCAATCTCAAAGCCTGGCAACGGTGGCACAGAGTATCATGGCGTCTTATCTCCGGTTCCGGTCGTTCTTCTGTAGATGTAGAGAGAATTTCCTTGGGGCGAGTTTTCCCGGCCTGCTGCATGTTGTATATGTCGCCCTGCGCAGACTGCTGCGAATCTGAACGCTTCTGTGAAGCTTTAAATGGCCCAATCCTGCTTGGCCGGGATGCTGCAAGATGAATGATGATGCATGGCAAAAGAAGTCAGCGGGTCCTGAGCCTGGAGAAAAGGAACCCCCAGGTGCTTTGATCAGGTAAGCATTTGGGGGCCGCGTACCCCACTATTGGCGTTTGTGCGGGGCACGCATCCAAATCTGGAATCGTAGAAACTCCATGACGTCGAGACGGTGCAAAAGGCGTGAAATTTCATCTTCTATACGAAATGGCAACGCCGAAAATCATTCAAGCTGTGAGTCATGGCTCTCGGACATTCGAAGCGTAATCATACATGGTCCCGGCAAAAGCTTGGTAAACGGGGTGGTGTTGGATGCCGAAACCTACCACTCAGAGAAAAGTACGTGACGAAGGGGAATACCTCCGCGATCCAAGATACTTCATTAGCGGCCGTTATTGCTCTTTCTGCGCAACCCGAAAGTGCGGCGGAAAAAGTTTGACACCCGTAAAAAATGTAGCTGCTTGTATGCAAAATTCTGGTAATTGATGCTTTTCACCAACAAAAGAACGGAATGAACGTCATGCTGGTCGGGCAATGGAGACAAATTTGGTTCGGACATGCCAGAGAAAGCTGTTTGGATGCTGGTCCTTTGAAAATCAATATGAAGGAATGCTAAATGGAGCTCTGCCTGATACTGTAAGGAGTGGCAATATGAAGGGGTACGTAATGGAGAATTGTGTAATATGAATAGGGACTTTTTTTCCTCGCCTACCACCGTCAGCACCTCTCTCAAGCCTGTGAGGGCACTTTAACGCTTGCTGCTCACTCCGCCAGCTCCGTCCAATGAGAGAAGTGATGAGCTAGGCTGCAGGCCCGGAAAGAAAGTAGTCGGCACTGGTGGAATAGTGAAAGACGTTGTGGAAGGGAAAGCGGAAGTATGATCATTAGGCATAGTGGTAGGAATCGAGTAATCACTGCCATGATCAGTATTAGTACTGTTGCCGGAGGTCTCCAGTATTGGAACAGCTTACGGAGTTTGGGTGACTGTCTGAGCAGTGGAGTAGGATGCGAGGTTGTCAACGTCGTCTCCAGCATCCTGCAAGCACGCGCCCTCGCCATAAGCGCTCTGACAGGACCAAGTCACGTAGTCACCATCCTCTGTCCAGAGGTTAACGTTGTCAAGGGTGATGTCGTAGCAAGGCACTTCGTCAGCACATTCAATGCGAATGGTGGGGCGCGAGTTGTCGGTGTTGAATCCCTTCCAGTCCTGGATACGAATCAGTGTCTGCTTGTGTCTCGGTATGTATGTGCAGCTGAGAGACGTACCTTGAACGTCAAGTTGCTGATCTGCACTCCATCGCCCGAATCTTCATCTCGTGACTCCCAGTTCTCGTTCACAGCCAACACATATGCGCCTCCGTGAATCAATACGTTTTCCCACAGGATGTCGCTCACTGTTCCATTACCACCATTGGACTTGAGGTAGCAAGCGTCGGCCTTGTTCATGTACAGATTGCGGTAATGGACATTCGAAATGTTCGTATTCGTTCCGAGAGACCCGATAGCAGTGCCACCGCTGAGATTGCAATGGATGCTCTCGATTAAAAAGTTCTTCGCGGGGCTCTTGACCGTGACGCACTCATCTCCATTCGACACCTCCATATCATGCACCCAGAGGTTCTCACCCCAGACATCCACGCCGTCCGTTGCGCCGATCTGGATGCCGCGAATGATGATGTTGTAAATCTCGCCATTCGAGCACGAGTCGAACACCGAGTAGTAGCTCGCCGAATCGACCATGGCGAAGCCGTGGACAGAGAAATTGCTGACGTAGGTGAACCGCAGGAACCGCGCACCGTACTCGCCGTTCTGAAGCAGCTTGTACCCGTAGCCCTGCAGCGCGCCCTGGGAATTGCCGCTGAAAAACTCGAAGTCGGTGCAGTCGCGGAAGGAGATCATGTGGCCGCCATCGTCGCCGTCACGGTAGATGGTGCCGTCGAGTTGGACGGCCGACGCGTTGCCGTGCGTCAGGCTCACCCACGTCGCCATGGCATACGTTCCCGGCGGCACGTAGACCAGCCCACCTTCTTTGCAGTCGTCCCATGCGGCGGCGAGGGCTGGGCCGACGTCTTCGGTGCTGTTTGCGACGGCGCCATAGTCGGTTATGTCGCAGACCTTGTTGCTTGCTTTGGTTGCGAAACTTGTGAGAGGTCCAACCGAGCCGGACAGCTGCGCGCTGGTTGAACCTGCGAGGAAGAGGAGGGAAAGAAAGGAAGGGATGCAAGCCAACATCTTGGCAGATAGCGGGAAGAAGCGAATGGGGTATGATCTTGGAAGATGTCTTGGCTAGGTGTTATAGAGCATTTATAGCTGGTTTTCAGGAAGCTGAACTACTCCATGTGGGGTGATCTAAGGAGGCGCTCGAATACTTCCCGAAACGTTCTTCTATATTTACTGAAGATCTCCTTTCAGCGCCACAAGAAGACGCAACCAATGGGCCGATCGGACCTGTGGAACTCATGTATACACAATGTGGATCTTCGAAACGTCCTTGTCGTCGTCAGTTCTGCATTTGGAGCGGGGGGAAATTAAAGGAGGCAGGGATCTTCGGGACCAACACTCGCGGGCACGCGTGTCGGCTCGGGATCCTCGGCGCATCAAGTCCCATCGGGAGAAGGATCTGTCGACGCATCCGTTATCGTGTGTCGCACAGCAAATTCAATGGACGGAACATTCCAAGAGAGATGAGGAGACGGTCGAATTGAAGATACTGAGGACGACGCGTCTTCAACTCCTATTTTCGCCCGAGCTCCCGGTGGTCCGACAGATGTATTTTATCCAGAGGGTAGGTGGGGTGAATAAGTCTTCGGTTTGAGGTGGTATACCTGGAGGATCTCCCAGCAAACGCATGCCGTTGGTCAAGAAAAAATCTGTTTCGGGTCCCACATAGATGAGTAGAGCTTTGTATACTTGTCACTTGCCGTAAACATGAATCAGAAGTAAGGTTGAACAGTGAAACGTCAAACCTTTCAATTTCCTAAAATCCCCGCTTTCATCCGGGCTAGCGTTACCTCCTTCTGCCCGCTCCACCAGTAGCCACATCTGCCCTATCGGCCAGACTGACGACCTCGCTGATACCCGCCTGTTCCTGCTCATCCTCCAGGGCCCGAATCTCCTCACGGCAATCCCACCATTTTTCCTCGGCTCGCTCAAATGCCATCGTCTTGATCTCCTTGGGCAATTTCGTATCACCGCCATATTTCCGTGACAGCTCGTCGATGATAACATTTTGCCACTCGTTCGTCGATCGTGCGTAGAAATCGCGCAGTGACTCGAAAGGCCGGGGGTGCGGGAGACCGTCTTCCGAAAGCGCAGAAGCGGATGTGTGCTTCTCATTTGCCGTAGCGTTCTCATCCGCATCCTTCTCCTTCGCAGACGGGGCAGCAGAGACCGAAGTAGCAGCGGTGCTCGCAACATCGTCTTCGTCGCTGCCGATAGCCTCTTCTTCCTCGTCCTCCTCATCCTCATCTTCATCCTCGTCCTCATCCTCACTCTCCTCGCCCAGCCAGTCCTCAAGGTCGCGGCGGAAGATCTCCTTGACGCCGTCCAGCTTGCCCAGGTCAATCGCCCACATCTCGTCAAACGTGAACTCGCGATCTGCTTTCTCGAATGTGCCTCCAAACATGTACAGCACGTCGTCCTGCACTGCGAGCGCGGTGTTGAATCGCGGGTGCGGCATCTCGAACATGACCGTCTTCTCCGGACGGTCGGGCTTGTCTTCCTCCTCGCCACTGCCAGGCGTTCCCGTACCATCCAGCTGCGCCGGAAGGTCACCATCCTCATCTGCACCCGCTAGCGTACCTCTCATCTCCAGGGCCTTCAAATTCCGCAGCAGCTCCTCCTCATCTGCCTTCCCGCGACCCCTCCTTCCACCACGTTCCCCGGCGTTTGCCTTCTTCGGCTGCGCGCGTGGCTTGCGTAGCGCGAGCGGGAAGTAGCGGTTGCGGTCGATGTTCCAGACGAACAGCTGGTTGAAGAACTCGCTGTCGATGCCCTCTTCGCTCTCCTCAACATCGTGCACACCACCGAACATGATACCACGCCCCTTGTGGAAGGCCATGGTTGCACCCGCGCGCGGCGGGTTCGGTGCGTTGGTCGAGCGCTTGCGCTTTTCCCAATGCACCTTGGGGAGGGCGTTTTCGACCGGCACGATGCGCAAGAACCACGTATCCTGGTGGACAACAGGCTTGAGCACGTTGCGGTTGGCGGGACCACCCTTGCCGCTGCCGCCGCCTTTGGCGGCCTGCTTGACGCGCGAGTAGCCGCCGAAGAGCACAGCGCCGCTGTCGCTGGGCAGGAAGGAGAAGGAAGAGCGCGGGTCAGGCCGCTGACCGACAGCCGGCAGCTTGGGCTCGTGCCACTGGTAGTTGGCCGTGTCGTAGATCCACACGTCGTTGAGGTACTTGGTCTGCTGGCTGGTGTCCTGGAAGCCGCCGAAGAGGATGATGTAATTCTTGAAGTAGGTCATGCGGTGCCCACTGCGGGCCGGAGGTCCTTTGCCCTTGCTTTCCAGCCGCGTCCACTCGCGTGAGGAGGGTTCAAGGCGCCAGAAGTCGTTGTAGTGGTAAAAAGTGCCTTGCTTGGGCGAGGAGAACTCGCCACCAAAGAGGTAGATAGCTTTGTCGTTGCCGCCACGCGTCCAGGCGTGGCCGGAACGTGGCAGTGGAGAGTTGGGTGAGGTGACTTTGCGCCATTCGTCGCGGTTGATGTTGTAGACGAAGAGATCGTTGTAGAAATGAGCGAGGGCGCCATTGAAGTACTCGCCGCCGAAGAGGAACAGCTCGTTGTCGTTGGTGGGTGAGCCGATCAGTGTCGACGAGCCTCTGGCTTTTGGCGGTTCGCTGACAGTCTCGGTGACTTTGAGAAATTGCTCCTGTTGACGGGCGTATTCAGCGAGCACAGCGTCAAGGTCAACGTCCTCGGCATCGCTGTCATCGGCGTCCTTGCCACGCTTTTGGTGCTTCTGCTCTTTCTTGCCGGCCTTCTTCTCTTGTTTGGCGGCAGTGCGGGCCTTCTTTTCGGCCTTCTTGGCCTTGTTGTCCTTCTTGGCCATTATGGGCGGAGAAGACAAGAAATTAGCGAAATATGGAGATCAAAAGGTGAAAAACAGCAATTTGAAGCACGCTTTTCAGCGAAGTATGACGGAGCCCAGATGAGAGGAGCGCGGTCCTGCCCCAAGACTGGAGTAAATATTCAACCAAAATTGGGCAGATCAGCGAAGGGGTGTGGAGGGAGGAGCCTCACGGACGAAGCCGGGCAAGTAAAGGCGGAAGTGTGGTGGGCGTCGAATTGCCCCGCGATGTCCAAATTTTTAGCGTCCGCCCCGCCGCCCCTCGCCTTCCGCTCTTGGCATCCCGCCCCATGTCGCACTGATCTGACGCCCCAACGCCGGTAACCCCACCTCTTCCAACCACCACCAACGACCGCCCGCCAGCTAAGACCCTCTTCGGCAGACCCACCAGACACCAAACGCTTGCCAACTCACGTGCCACACCTCAAACGCCGCTCTCAATCGCGTGTCCGGACTGGTACCAACTCCGAAATAAAGTGCACATCCCCGCCAACATCTCCACTCACCATCTCCTCCATTCTCAGCCTCGTTGGTTTTCTCGCAACGCATCTTCAATATGATCAAGATATCCCCCGCCAAGATCCTCGAGCAGCGCTCACATATCGTGTCCGGTAAGCCACACATCCTTCATCAGCCAAGCCCGCGCATCGACCACAACACTAACCCCAAGTTCTTATCAGGCAAACTCAAAATCACCGAGTACTTTTTCGAAGTCCCCACGCATTGGCACAAGCCCGACTCGCGTCCGCTCCGGCTCTTCGCGCGCTCCGCCCGCAAGGCCGAAAAGCCCGCTGACCCCACCAGCTCCAGCGAGGAAGACGAGTCCAAGAAGCAGCTCCCTTGGCTCGTCTACCTCCAGGGCGGGCCCGGCTTCGGGTGCCGCTCGCCCCAAGACGTCGGCTGGACCCAGCAGGTGCTGGACCGCGGCTACCAGGTGCTGATGCTGGACCAGCGCGGCACCGGACTCAGCTCGCCCGTGTCGGCTAGCACCCTCGGTCTGCGCGGCGATGACGACACCCAGGCTAACTACCTGAAGTCGTTCCGCGCGGACTCGATTGTTCGGGATGCGGAGGCCGTGAGGCTGGCGCTGACGGAGGGGTGGTCTGAGGAGAAGAGGAAGTGGAGTGTCGTGGGCCAGAGCTTCGGCGGCTTTTGCATCACGACGTATTTGAGCTTTTATCCCGAGGGGCTGAGGGAGGCGTTTTACTTTGGAGGCTTGCCGCCGTTGGTGAGCGACCCGGACGAGGTGTATGCGCGGACGTTTCAAAAGTTGAAAGAGCGGAATGAGGCGTATTACCAGAAATATCCGGAGGACGTGAAGAGAGTGAAAGATATCGTGAAGCTGCTGAGAAGGTTCGGGGATAGCACTGTGAGGCTCTCCGGCGAGGGAAGTTTGTCGGCGAGGAGGTTCATGCAGCTGGGAATCAACTTTGGCTTCCACGGCGGATTCGACATGATCCATGGTAAGTTGCTTTTCCTCCTTATACGGCATACGAAGCCGATATTGACCAATATCCGTAGACCTCGTGCTGCGCTGTTCCAACGACCTTTCCGTCTTCGGTCACCTCACTCGCCCCACCACGTCTCTCATCGAGCAGACAATGCCCTTCGATGATCACATCATCTACGCCATCCTCCATGAACCCATCTACTGCCAGGGGTAAGTAGCCTCCACCTTCACCTGGACGAGCCTCTCACTGACCCACTACCCAACCACCAGCAAACCAGCCAATTGGTCCGCACATCGCGTCCAACAAGGTCTACAGGAGTTCTCCCTCGAGAAGACCGACAACTCGCCCCTCTTTTTCACTGGCGAGATGGTCTTCCCATGGATGCTGACCGACTACACCGAGCTACGCGCCCTGGCCAACGTTGGCGAGAAGCTCGCCGCCGAGACCGAGTGGCCGCCGCTGTACGACGAGCAGCAGCTGGCCCGCAACGAGGTGCCTGCCTACGCCGCCGTGTACATGGAGGACATGTACGTCGACTTCAACTTCAGCATCGAGACCGCGAAGAAGATCAAGGGCTGCAAGACGTTTGTGACGAATGTCATGTATCACGATGCGGTCAGGAGCAAGATGGATGATGTCTGGAAGAATATTTGGGCTTTGAGGGATGATGTCATTGACTAGAGAAGAGAGCGGAGCAATGGGATATAGTTAGATGCCTGGAGATTCTAAGGTTTTGTTTCTAAGATTGAGATGGGACAGACAGGCATGTGATGCGAGTGGCTGCTTAGATCGGCTGGTATATATACCGTAAAGCAATCTACATCTATTCACTAGTGCTACTATACGAAGCTCTTGTAGTATTGCTTGTTCCACCATACTGTGGTGCCCCTGTGCAGTGTACGTTATCTGCAACCAATCCAGCGCCTTCGATTCAGCTCAGCACAGCAAGATGCGTGTCACATTATCATAGCAAATATTATAAGTGTTAAAAGCTAATATGGTAACACATCAAGGGCCATGTGCAATCAACATCATTTGTGAATATTGAGACGGTGGTATATTTTACCAAGTCATGAATATGAATCTTCTCTTAAGCGTCCCGACGCTCCTTACTTCAAGTACTTTTTTTTTTCGTATTCTATCACTCCATTCACTGGCTTTCTGATGAATTGTTATAGGAAGTGTATATGCAAGTATTGCAGCTCACATGCCGAGTTCAGACTGGTCAGTTTATCCACGTGTTGATTATCTGACGATGAGATGTGCATATAAAACACCATCTCCGCATTCTCCAACACTGCTTTCTTTCACTGACTATTCTGAATAGCTAGACCAGGCGATTACCAGCGAATTGCATCCCACTTTCTTGTCTGCGTAATTTGGATGAGCTGCATGCCACTTTCAATTCTCCGCCAGAAGCTACACTGGCGATTTCTTTCCTGAGCTAGCAGGCAAGGATCTTCATGAACACAGTCGCTGAGAAGCAGCAAAATATCTTGTTGTTGATGAGATATAGTATTTTCTAATGCGCGGCGGGCGCAGTTTGATTTTCAGTACCGCTTTTTTGGTCCGTTTGGAGGGCATCCAGAATGGGGGTATAAAAAAAAAGAGAAAGGAAGACGGCAGCCAGTATTGGATCTTGATATTTGAGTAGAGAGATAGGACAAAAGTAGGCTTTACTCGAAGTAAAAGAAAAACTAGGTTGAAAATGGGGTTTTATGCAACCCGTAGGTAGAGAAAGCTACAAGCGCACGAGATCTACCGCGGACTAAAACGGACGAAAAGTCCGACGTGGCTTAATAACCGCCGCACAAAAAGGGCACCAGACTCTGATGGTGTAACTAGGCATTCCAGCCTCGGATATAGATATATAGGCCCCCACCCGCGGATCAGACCTAACATCCAGTGCTTGCAAGCTCCACTAGAAGCGACAGAGCTCTGAATTGGTTCCGTTTCTCCACCATGGCCATACCCGACACCTACCGCGCCTTCCGCCGCACCAAAGGCGACTATCCACTCTCCATCACACAAACCAACGAAAAGGTTCCACAATCTCTCGGTCCGCGCGATGTGCTCATCCGCATCCGTGCCGTGTCCCTCAATTTCCGCGATGTCGCAATGCTGCAGGAAGGGCGCTACCCTGCGCCCGTTGAGCCAGAAGGTATACCTGCATCCGACTGCGCCGCAGAGGTTGTTGCGGTTGGGGAGCAGGTAGCGAAGTTTGCCGTTGGCGATCGCGTCGCGCCTACGTTCAACGTGGCGCATTTGGAGGACAATGATGAGGACGTTGGATTGGCGGCTTTGGGTGGCGATGTTGCGGGGGTGCTGAGGGAGTATGCGGTGTTTGAAGAAAAAACATTGGTGAAGTTGCCGGCGCATCTATCTTGGGAGGAGGTAAGTGAAGTTTCGATGGAAAGGCCAGGAGGCAGATCAACTGATTGAGGATGTAGGCCGCAACGATCACATGTGCCGGTGTGACAGCTTGGACGGCGTTGAACTCGCTGAAGGGGGTGAGAGATGGCTCTACCGCTTTGCTACAGGGTATGTTCGTGATTGCTTGATATTGGCTCTGCTGTGCTAACGGGCGCAAACAAAGGCACCGGCGGCGTCAGTATGTTCGCGCTTCTGATCTGCATTGCAGCCGGAATCAAACCCATCATCACTTCCTCTTCCGATGAGAAGCTCGAGGCCATCAAGAAGCTCAACTCTAGTGTTGAAGGAATCAACTACAGAAAGCACGCAGATGTAGCAGCTGAAGCGCTACGCCTCACAGCAAACAAAGGGGTCGATTTTGTCATAAACAACACCGGTGCAGCTTCTTTGCCTTCCAACTTGGCAGCGCTGCGCAAAAGACACGGCACTATCTCCTGCGTCGGCTTCCTCGAAGGCTTGAATGCCGACTGGGACCCGAGTACTCTCCTGCTTGGCCTGATGTTCAAGGCCGCGAAGATTCAGTATGTTTTAAGCTTTGCAAGCTTTTCTGTTCTTTTATGTTCTTCGCAGAGCCCACTCAGCGACTGACTTTGAGACTTTAGGGGTATTGCAGTAGGTTCCAGGGATGACTTCGAGGTACTATGCAAATTCTTGGAGGAGAAGGAAGTGCAGCTCACTTCTATCATTGACCGGGTTTTCACCTTTGACGAGTCCTCGGAGGCTTTTCAATACCTGTACTCCGGTAAACATGTTGGGAAGGTTGTCATCAAACTCTGAATACCATTTTGGGCTGCTTTTACATATGTTTGTACAAGATGAACTGTACTTACTTTCTGTGAATCCGATTATTCCCCGTCGCGTATTCAAAGAATACGAGCCCAACTACATAAATATGCTGCTAATAAATGCTCTTCAGAGCAAGGCTAGAGTTGATGTGATGAAAGGCCACTGCGCATGTGACTAGTCAGATGTTTCACCGGCCATGGTAGGTTGTATAAAAAAACATAGTCACGTTGAGCTCTGCACAATTGAAATCACTCGGTGTCATCACTAGAAGAAGATTCATTACTTAATGACCCACAAGTCCCCTTCACTCGTTGGAGAATATGCACCTCTCGCGGCTTTCAAATTTGTTCAGGCATCATATATTAAATAGAGGCCTTGCTTTGCCATAAACCTTGAATACTGCTCTTCACCATTCACTTTCCATGACGTAGAGGAGCATTCACTGAGATAATGGAACTGTCAAGCCATTTGCGGCAGTCTTGTCAGCTTCACGGCTCTTGAGCTCGTGCACAAAGGAGGTAAAGGCAGGGAATAACAAGTGCTAGTATTGCTTCGGAGTTATCATTCCGCTTGCGGGAGCGTTCTGTTGAGCCGAATATTGCGCAGCGGTGCGTTCAACGAGGATGAATCGCTTTAAAAGATACATTAACATGTAGCTAGTCTAGTGAGCCTAGGATTCCAGATCTAAAAGAAACCAGCTATGGTAGCACTTCTCGCGGCAGTGCTGACAGCTGACTTGCTACTTAGTGCCGCAGCTGAAACAGAATACGAGAAAGAAGTTGTCGAATGTATTTAACCACTCTTACATTGTGGGCACATTGAAAAAACTCTAGTCTGTTCATAGCACAGCCTAGTATCAAGTATCACAAAAGATGGCGACCACTTTGCGCGTGCGTCCGCGTGGATAACATTCTTGTCTCGGCGCAGAACCGAACCTTGGAGCCTCATGACCAGTGGCCAAGCCCAAGAACACTCATCGTCATTTCCGCCTCATGCTGTGGAGCGCTACCTACTCATAGAGCACCCTATCACCACCAATATCTCGACCAAACTCGGCAACTACCTCACTCAAGAAAGGGGCTTCTCCAAACCGTCTCCGAAGGACGGCAGACCCCCAAACAGAGTGGAGGTTCTCGTGCTTCCACGGCTCGCGTGAGTTTCCTCGACGCACCGGTCCACAACGAACAACCATCTCCGGAGAATCAACCCGTTTTATAGATTTATACAAAGACCCAGCACAGTGTCCGCCTGCCCATTTACCAGCGGGTCAGCCGCATCAGCCAGCCACGAGCCATCTTTCCTAAGCCACGGGACCAAACTAACTCCTCCCGCACGAAGCCCTCCGCCTCGGCATAAAAGCCACGCTCTACCACCGCTCCATCCTTCTTCTCTCGACAACAGAGCCTCCATAGAGGAACTCCATGCTTTACCGGGAGATGGACACTGTGGAAGCCGCCCTAAAGCTGATAGATACTGGCTCCTGAGGCGTTCTCAGTAACTATGCATACCGGGCTTCGTCTTCGCCGCCACGCCACCGAGCGGGGTTCATCGATTCCACCGGCTTGACACGAAATGGAGCTCATCAACTCCCACCGATACTGCGCACCAGCACGAGTATCTGATGATGATGAGCGAAAGTTCCGTGACGTGCTGGGTGCCGACATCTCCTCGCCTCCGATGAGGAGTCTATAGCATATGGAGAGGAGAAGAACGGAAGGAAGTCTAGGCGGAAGGCAAAAAGAGTGGGCCAGCAAGTTAATCTCCGCCAGGTCCGCCTTTCACAGGAAAAGGCTCAACGTTCGGTCGTTAAAGAAAAGCAGGGCAGACCGAGCCGCTCAAAGCTTTTATAAGCAACGATCCATACGCAAGGGGCACCACATGCATGTAGAACCACGTGCGCACCCGTTCATTCCCGTCAACACGTGTACAAAGTCCCTGCAGCAAACCAATGCAGCACGAATCACAGGATGACGATGCAAATCTTCCATGAATTCTAACACATGACATCAAAAGAGTACAAACACCCTTCACTCCACTCCCTCTATCACATCAACCTCCCTTCCCCGAATCCGTTCACAAAGCTCCACCACCCCTCCCTCCCTGCTTTCTCAACCCTAGCTTATACACACAACACCCACTCACACAATCCCCCCCTCATCAAACGCATCCACCACAACCGCCCCCTCCACCTCGGCCACATCCACCCACCCCATCCTATACGTCTCCTCGAACGCCAAGATGCTCAGCTGGCCCAAAAACGGCCTGACAACCCTGAGCACGAACTCCATCTTCCCCATCGCCTTCGCATCCGCGCTGTCGCCAAACACGCCCGCCTCCTGCGCCGCGCGCAGGACAGGCTGCAGGAGGGAGCGACGCTTATTGCCATCATCACCGCTATCCGCAAGCGCACCACCACCAGCCGCCCTACCCCCAGCCGTCGCCGTCGGGCTGAGCAACGCCGTATCTTCCGAAGCGCCGCCGGCGGAGGCAGGGTCATCAGAGGAGGATGCGGTCGCCGCCGCCGCCGCAGCCTGGCGCTCCTGCAGGGCCTCCGCTACCTCGTCGACGAGCGCGACGGGCCGCCAGTCGAGGTCGGGGCGGTAGACGGCGTCGATGGTGTCGGTGAGGAAGAGCCACTCGTGCAGCTGGAAGTCGTCGTGGGAGATGGTGACGAGCGTGTCGAGCAGCTTGCAGGCCTGAAGGACAGAGAGGTTGTTGTAGCGCTCGTGCTGTTCCTTGTCGTCTGGCAGAACCGAGGCGATGGCGTTGGTGAGCTCGGACGTGATGACGGGCCAGACGGGCGCGAGGTGGACTGGCGAGATGCGCAGAACAATGGCACGTAGGAGGAGGAAGATGTCGGCGCGCGTGGCTGACGAGGGTGATGAAGCGGGCGTTGCGGTGAGGAGCTCGGTGAGCTTCTCTAGGATACTGCCGAGGTTGGTTGTGTACGTGTCTTCGGGGTTGGCCAGGATGAGGATGGTCATCCTGCGCAGGTTCAGTTGAGTTTTGCGGTCTGCCTCGAGTCTTGCGCTTGTTGCGCCCACACCGAACATGATTCCTGCTGTGGTCGGAGCACTGAGGCGGGAGAGCAGCTCAGGCATGCGGTCTTTGTCGTTCTGGCTCCACATACGGAGAACCGGCAGCCACTTCTCCAGTGCAAGCTTCGTTTCAGTGGCGAAGAACTTGCTGTCATTGAACGCAGCCTCGATATCACGTTTCCAAGCCTTTGTAGCAGCCGGAAGTGAAGAAGTGCGTGTCAACTCGTAAATGAGGTCGAGCAGGAGAGGCGAGACAGTCTCAGGGAAAGCCTTTGCCCGGAACGCCGGGCCAATGACATTGGTGCTGATAGACGTAGCCGCATTCGCAATCCTGTCGTTGTCCACGAGAATAAGAGGAAGCTTGGGAAGTATGGACACCAAAACGGTGACAATATCTGAGGATCTGGTAGCAGAGTTGCCATTCTCCTCAGGGATCTTGTCAATAGACGCTGAGGAAGTATCCTGGAAGTATCCCATTGGACGAGTTGTGAAGGTAGCCGTCAACAGACGCATGAACAGATCCTGGAAATTTGTCAGTACAAAAGCCATGCAGAATTTTGATCAAACTTACCCCAAGGTCGCGGCGCATGCGACGCTGCTCACCAAAGTTCGTGTTGTCGACCTTCTCCGCAAGTGTGCCAGTGAACTCCAGCAACGCGGGTAAAATTTGACGATGCGGCATAGGGTTGGCCAAAACGTCTCTCAGGAATGTCAGACAGTCTGGCCAGATCTCGTCCATAGCATCGTCCTCCAGTGACTTTGTGTAGTCTACCAAGAACGCGACCAAATCGGTATCGGCAAGGTCTGAAGTCAAGGTCGACATTCGGTGCGGATCCAGAGCGTTGGGATTCGTTCTGCTGTAGACGGCATTGAATATCGCAGGAGTGGTGTGCTTAGGGCTTGATCCATTGAGCACATTGAGAAGGCTCATGACAGCATTCGCTTCTTGACTTGCTGGCGGGGACCGGCACCAGACAACAGCCAACGTCTCCAAGCATTCTAACGTTTCCGCCGTGAATAAGTGCTCAAGGATACGTCGGGCTCTGTTTCTCATCCGGAGCGATGTATATCCGAACGACGCAAGAGAGGTATGGTCATTCTTGGACTGGCCATAGCCTCCCCAGGACCAGATTCCGAAGCAGATACGCACAGTATCCTGGAAGCAAAGAAGGACAGTGAGTCTGCTGTTCGCAGTGACTGCTCTAGATTGGTTGGGTTCATTAGCGAAGACACCGGAAACCATATTGCCAAAGAAACCTTGGGGTTGCTCCGGCGTTTTCACTGTGGTGACCTTCATTTCCTGCAGGACGAGTCTCTGGTGAGCATTTGCCAAAATCTGCTCCAACCCGTTCATCAGTGCAATCAACGTGGACTCCGGTGAGATCGCATTCGGGTGGATGGATTCGGTGAATGTTGACTTAAGCTGACCAAATGTCATCTGAATTTGCTTGCACAGACACTCGACCAAAGGAAGCAAGTTCTGGAAGATTGTGTCCGCAAAAAGCGGTAAGACTTCGATCAAGAACTTGACCCAGTCATCCAGAACCAATCGGCTTGAGGGAGACGAGAACCCACTCCTGAGACACTCGACCAACTGAGGTGGCGGAGCGATTACGGGAGCAGTTTCTTCCTCCGCAACCCTCTCAACTGACTCCCGGATGCTTTCAGTACGGTCCCGGGACATCCTTTGTTCCACAGGCGATGTCGGTACCGCAGCGCGCAAACGGAGTTGAAGAGCAGCTAGCGTGGCTTCGAGCAGCAGTGACTGCAATGACGGGCTGGCAGATTGAAGGCGGGCCATGAGGAACGATTCCAGCTCAAGATCTTTGAGCGGCAGAGAATAAGGGTTTAGTAAGATAGCACGGATGGTTGTGATGGTTGTTCGGTACAGAGCATCAATATGCGGTTCTGATCCGGTGGACTTTGCTAAGCTTGAAACTGAAAGCGCACGCATGCAGATGCGGACCAACAGGTTCTGCAACGTAACGTCCTGCTCTTCGTTCGCAGATGGATCTACGACTGGGACGTAGTCTTTGGAGAGAACAACCCAAGTGTGGTCGGAAGACCATCGGAAGATGTTGAGCAGCTGTTGCATGTGGTACAGACACTCTTTCGAGTCGTCTATCAAGACAGGTGGCCGAGCGGCTGATGCTTCCAGCTGATTCGTAGATTGGTATTTGATACAGTGGAGGGTCTGAAGGTGAGACATTATTATATCGAAAACACGATTTAAGCTGGGGAGGTCCTGAAGCCAGGTCCGGACATAGAAGAAGAGCTCGGTGCCTTCATCTGCCAGAGCGTCCAGGAGCAAGAAGAGCGGTCGAGTCAAGACTGATTGGTAGCCGCCTACCAGGGTATTGAGGCCGGTCAGAACGGGCAATCCGCTTACTCGTCTGGAAAGCCTGCTGGGTTTCTGTGCTTGTTGGTTCTGTTCGTGAATCGTGTGGGTCCATAGTACTGCCAAGCGGCGACCAGCATCCGCCGCATCTGTTGAACCAGACTTGGCGGTACTTCTCGTAGCCTGAGTCATCAATGAAGTCACGGCAGCTTCAACGAGGTGGTCTGACGCAGTCATGGCCTGAAGCTGCCACAAGCACCTGACTGCCTCGACGTGGTATTTCGGTCGGAACGGTGATAGATAGTACCATATCGACACCACCAAGGAATTAACAAGGTCTGGCATACGCTCTGCTGGGAAAAATCCAGGCGAGACGTTGCTGGGTTGGAATGCCGTCATTATTGTTGTAACCGCAATGATGGAAGAGAAGGGTATAGAGGGCTCAGAACCACGGGGCTTTTCCACTTTGATAGACTCTTCAAATGCCGTCAACAGATCAATGCTGCTGACAACACTTGTATCAGAGACCTTTGCTAAGATGCCAGAGAGAAGCTTTGTGCTGGTTTCTTTCATGATGTCTGACTTGCTGACGCGAAGAGAGTGGATGAAAAACGCTACCGTGTCTTGCAATAAAGAGTCCCTCAGCTGGATCGGCGAGCAAGGAGCACCGCTCGTTTCGAGATTGCCTTGTTGCTCGTTATAGAATACTCGCACAAGCTCAGTGGTGGGTGTGCCCTTCGTCTCTGTCCCATTTGCAGAACCCTTGTCAGCGATTGCGCGGTCGGGTATACTCTGGACCAGAATGTCCGCAATGTCCAACTTTGTGGTCAAGATGGAATGTTCCGTCTCATTTTGACCGTTGGCTGAAGGTGGAGTGCGGTTGAGCATTTTGAGTGTAGCACACGCTACCAAAGGAATATGGTGAAGTAACATCTCTTCCTCCCGGATATTGAAGCGAGTGATGATGAATTTGGCCAGCTTCAACTTCTGCAAGACCTCGTCCTGAGACTTGGTGCCTCCTGACATGACTTCGTCCAGGAGCTCGAACAATTTGCCCCAGATGAGTCCGCTCTCCACGCCATCGAAAAAGATACTGGCACTACGCAGGACTTCTTCAAAGTTTTCTTTGCTTGTAGATTCACCGTAGCGTCGAGCACTTTCGAGCAACGGTAGGAACACAGACGGGACAAGGAGCCCGCCCACCTCCCAGCGATCCATGAGGGACAGACAGACTCGGAAAGGCTTTGCACGTGCTGCGGGCGATTGGTCGCGACTGTTGATCATGGTCATGATGCCGTTCGTGAGAGCCTGCAAGCCGTATCTTGCAAAGTAAGCGGCGTGATGTGAGTTGACGTCTACCACAGGGCTCTTGGGGTCTGCCGGTCCATCTGCTCCGTCTGCATCTGTGCCAGGATCAGGCCCAAGAAACCATGACCACAGTCTTCTGTTCAGACTCATATCCCTTCTCGTGACAACTCCGGCAGCGGCTGAGACTAATCTTTCCAGATCCTTTCCATCGATCCGTACTTGGAGGACCTCAGAATGCAAAGGCAATGAGTTAACCAGGAGATCCAAGTATCCTCTTTGAGTCAGCAATTGACTGTCGGCGAGACCCGCAGCAAAGCACCTAATCAGCAATCCCGGCTCAGGTGCAATTGCAGCTTCCGCAGCCAGAGACAGTGCCTCGGCCGGCACATCATCCCCATCCACAGTAGCCACAGAGCCCCGCCTCTGTTTTGTTCCAAACTTCGGCAACCTTCGAACCAGGTATGCGAGGGCACCTTGGCGACGGGGAGCGTTGGTAATGGTAGCCAAGAAAAAGCATTGCCAGAAGTAGGAATCCTGGGCGTCGCCAGCACCGTCATTCTTGCGCCCTTCATCTCCACTTATTGTAAACCTCAGCTTGTCCACGATCTGCAGGATGCGCTCAAAGTCCTCGGCGGTCTCATCTTCCAAGCCGGGCAGAAGACACAGTATTATAGATTTGAGGGCCGGTCTTAGCGCCTGCGCGTCGACGGCGAGGACGTAGGTCTCGATGAGGGAGAGGAAGGCAGGTCGGACGGAGAGCGAGGCGAAGGATAGGACGGATGCGAGACCGGGGAAATAGACATGGAGGTTGCGGGCGAGAGAAGGTTTCTAGAACTGTGAGCCAATGCTTCGCCAGGCAGCAGAGTAGTTGCTGACCTTGAGAATGGAGAAAATGTAGGCATAAACCTCGAGGGCCTTCTGGTGTACGCCGGAGGGTAACGAAGGATTCAGGCATTGGGCCAGGCGGGTTGCGATGGTGGCGCTGTGCGGAACGTAGGGCACATCTTGGGGGTGTGTTTGGATGGCCTGTAACATGTGAGCGGGCCGAGCAGCGCAGGCGGTGGCGTAGTCCTGCGTACCTTCAGCAGCCTCCCCAGAAAGGAAATGTAGTCAGCCCATTCTTGCTGTGGGGTGTCGAACAGAGCGAGGGCGCGCTCAACGTTGGACTCGTAGCGGCGGAAAGCCTTGTCCTTCTTGACGGGAGCTGCAGGCATGTGTGAGCGGGGTCTGAGAGCTTTCGCGAAGCTTGGTGGAGCTCCGGCGCACGACGTACATACCGTCCTCGAGTGGGCGTCGAGGCGAGCGGACAGCGGGCGATTGGCGGCCGGAGCTGGAAGGCGAGGCAGCGCGGGCCTGCGACTGCGGATCAAGCGACATGGTTCACAGGTGGGTGCATCAGGGAGGGAGGAGCGATCATCTCATGGCTCAGCTCGGCGCATTGCGCAGTCGTCGCGGCCGCGGGCTTGTGAGAGCTCCATGGAAAAGCCCACGCGTCAACTCCGACCAGCCTTGGCACCCGCCGCCAGGGTCCCGCCTGCCCGCTCGTCACCGCTTGTCACCGCCCGCCCGCCTCCGCCCCTCAGACACGACACCCAGCGTCAGCCATCCAGACTCGATCCAGACGTCATCCAAAGACCGTTTCCATCGCCGCAGATGCCTTCGGCTGTTATTCAGGTCACAATTCCACGGCCGTCTTGAAGCGCCAGACCCTGGATGGACACGTTTTCTATTCCGCCTGAATGTGTCACTTTCATTCCGATTATCCGATTTTCATTTCTCAAACAGGCACAGGCAAACATGCGCGATTAACAATTATTCATTATTTGTCTTAAATCGCTATGCTTTCAATTTCATGTCCTCCAGCTTCCCCCATTATCATTCCAAAGAGTCGTTTAAGCAAGGGTGACGGTGATGTCGGAGACCTGGGTGCAGACGAAGTCGTTGGCACCGTTGCCGCCAGCGTGGCAGTAAGGCTGGACATCGACGGTGCCGAAGATACCAACACTGTTACAAATTTGTCAGCTAACTCGTCCTTCGTGTTGATGACAAGGTCACTTACGCCGTGCCGAGCTCCTTGTAGACGGTCAACTTGTACTTGCTGTTGGCGCCGGTGAGGCCGAAGCGGTACTTGGACTCGCCGCAGGCGGCAACACCATCGCCCTTCAGCTCGGTGCCGTCGTCAGAGCACTCGACGTTGGCCTCGGCGAGCTTGAACGAGGCGCTCTGGATGCCCTCGTTGTCGCGGATGGAGAGGTCCTTGACCGTGACGGTCTCGGTGGTGGCGGCGGTGGCGGTGGCGACGGCGCCGAGGAAAGCAGCAACGGTGGTGAAACGCATTTTGATGGTTGAAAGAGGGTTGGTTTGGTCGGTGGAGCGAGTGTTGGTTTGGAGGATGTGCTGGAGAGTTGAGCTGTGGTGATGACTGGATTTCAGCGGACGACTGCTGGTCTTTATACCTTCTGAGGCCCCCCTCAGAGCTCCCCCACGAGAGACTAGCGTGAGAATGCTCTCAGTGGTGTTGTGAGGCGGGGACGTCTGTGCCTGTCATCGTCCCATTGCCGTTGGCCTCGCTGTACATGGTTGATGCGTGCGGCCACGACAAACGCAGGGGCCTACGTCAGCGCCTGAGCTCCAAGGCGGACAGCCCTCGTATACGAAGTATGGCCGAGAACCGCGGTGGCTTGGATCGCAGGAGCCAACCGTTTGCATGACGATCGACGATCTTGGCTTGAACGCCAATACGAGACAAGGCTGTAGGGTTCGTAGGGCTGACGGCTTCAACGACTGCGGGCGGCTAACGTTAAAACGGGCAAACGTCGCTACCAGACCCCGTCACATGGTCTGGGGAAATTACATCTAGCGTCCCTTCGCCAGATCCAAAGGCCCTTCAAAGTCCTTCACTCGTCGTCCAGCCAGCAATGCACGCATCGTCTTGGCAGGTCCGCCTTTTACGAGCTTCTCCGGTACATTCCTTTGCGGACACGACACTTCTCAACAATCTGTGGCGCCATGGTCGTCTTGATGTCCATTGCATCGGCATCGCCACGTTATACCGGTTCCCCGTAATAGGGGTAACGGATCATGTCCGGCCATATGCTTTCCGGTCTGACCGAAGTAGAGCTAAATTAGCCGCTCATATTTCCTATTCTGTCACCGCCCATGGTCAAAGCTCACCGCTGCTGCCCTATAGATGGTCCCAGCTGCGATTTGCCCCATCTCTCATTGCTTTGGCCTATAAGCTTGAGCCGCCTGTGAGCTTAAGCACTCGGAGGTTTACGTAGGACATCTTTAGACGGCAGTGTTCTTCACGATCGGTATTCTTTGTTCGACTCTTGGAAATTGGCATATGTGAGGAGCATATCTGTTCTCCGTCTCTTATTTGCAGTCCAGCTGATGCAAGGCGGTGATTCAATTCCGAGGGCGTGTCGAAAATCAATTGAATAATTCGTTGGGAGGAGACGGAAGGAATACGAAAAAACCTAGCCACAAAGCTGCCGGGACGCTTTTCTGCCCCCTGCTACGCCTACGCAAGGGCGTCCGGGAATAATCTATATACACGTACAATCCTCCTCCTTGACGACGTGGCAACCCAGCGTCAATAGATTGCTGTCTCTGGCTGTCGACAGCGTCGAAAATCCCATTGCCTTGGGTTTGAGAATCCTATTGCTCAGCAGAAGCCTCTGGAGTGACTTCAGAGGTCGCAAAGGAAAACTAATCTCGAACTTCACGACAGAAAATGTGTCATTCTGGTGTGCTACGAACGAAGATCAGCAGTATTGCTTACTTAAAGCTTAAGTAGTGACAGCGACTTAGAAGGAGTCGAGAAAGCAGTAGATGCAAGGTAGACTGATTAGTCAATCATCAAGTATGTACGGCGGGCACCAGGCAGTTCGAACCGGAGCGAAAGCCCTATAGTTCCAAAGTAGGAGAGCCAAAGTCGCCCGCCCTCTTGGTTCAAAAGGCCGAGCGTTCACTCTTATAGCCCGAGATCACCGACTAAGCCATCCGGTGGCACCAGGAAGCGCACGCGAGCTTTCATCCAAACCGACGGACGCTGTGACGCCGCCTGCATACGTGGCATCCCAAGTTGTTGTTTGATGTCGCCCCAGACTTCTGGATTCGCACTTACCTCCGGCTCCATCAATATTTGCTCCGACAACTCAGAGAGCGGGGAATGTGTCTCACACCGGGTAATTCAGGATGGTGGAAGTCCTGTAAATCACTCGGAACTCTCCGTGAGCCTTACTACGATTGTATGAGGTAATCCTGCTTACAGAGGCATCTGCCAATAGTGCATTTGGTTGAAGGATCATAACTGTTAATCCAGAAATATATCTCTCGGTACATTTGGATATCTCACAAGTGCCGCCCGTATATGCTTTCCCTCGGCTTCCCACCGTGCAAAGACTAATACAATAGGTACGAAAGAGAAGCACCTACTCCCAAGAAGCAACCGTGCTGAGCGGCGACGCGACTAGCATCTGAATCTCCTCCATACCCGGATACAACTCCTTAATCTTCTCGAACTTCTGATTCAAAATGCGCTTATGCTTAGGGTCGATGCGCGGGAAAGAGAAGAGGAACTTCTTCAAAAACAAAATATCGTCGACGCGCTGCAGCGTATCCTCGGTCGGTGCCTGCGGCAGGTTGATGACGACGTCGAGGATGGAGTTCGTGATCTCAAAGAGCTTGTGCAGGATGCCGCTGCCGTGGATGCCGACGGCCTGGGGCGAGAGGTGCGTGATGCACAGGCGCAGCTCGCTAGACAGGCGTAGTGGCATCGTAAGCGACAGATGACTGCTACCACCGCCATCGCCACCGCCTGCTTCGTTTTCGACGTCGGACTCGGCCGGGTCGATGCTCAGCAGCATGCTGGAGATGGCCATCTGCCACAGCATCGTGCGCAGCCACTGGCGCGTGATGAGGATGTCGGCCTGCTGCATGGCCGGCAGCAGGGCCAGCTCCGACCGCGGCCACTGCTCATCGTCCAGCTGCCGGTGCTTGCTGTTAATCCACTCGGACGGGATCTGCGACCGGTCGCCGCGCCAGAAGTCGACGAATTTGCGGTCGATGAGGAGGAAGGTCTGGATGATGTAGTTCCAGCCGTGCTGGATTGTCGGCGACATCAAGGGATCGTGCTCCGGGAGACTCGGCAGCGGATCCAGCATCACCGGCTCCCAGTCCGTCAGTGCGGAGAAGCGCTCGTGGATGAAGCATTCCCAGTAGGCCCGTTGCCATTTGGCGCGCTCAGGGGCGCTGAAGCTGCTCATGAGCTCGGCGTCTTCGATGTGCATCATTTTGACTAGAGATTGGGCCTCGCGGAGGTGGAGGAGCGCAAGGTCCGTCTTCTGAAGACCCATCAGACAGATCTCGATGAAGATGCTGGTCATGACCTGCAAAGGGGTCGGCTTGAGCGCGATATTAAACCGCGGTCGGTGGTCGAAACATCGTTGGACGAGTGTTGCTATCTGTTCCCGGATACCAGGCATGCACTGCAGGAAGTCGACTCTTGCAAGATTGATGGTGACAGCGGCGAATATATACAGGAAAGAAATGGCCTCATTGTCGGTGTGCATGCGTTGGACGCAGGCGTGAACATCGGCTTCGGTGATTACCGGACTCACCGGATAGACGTCGGAGAGGTATTCAGGAAGAAATTCCAGGAAGAATGAAGGATCCGGGTGCCCTGTGGCAGATGTCCGAGAGATGGCGAGTGAAGTAGCTGAGGTCGGGCTCAGAGCAGACGTGGGTGGAGCTGCTGGAGCGGGGGCGACTTCGAGAGGCGTGTTCGGAGAATGAGACTTGCTGGTGCTCTTTCTGTAGGCATGTATGACAGAGCCTCTCCCCTGAGCATGCTTTCTGGATGATCCCCGATTGGAGTTGGTGTAGATGCACCTCAGGTTCAGGTGCGAGCATTGCTGGCAGCGGGGCTGGCCGTTGCAGCGGACTTTGCGGCGGCGGCACGCATCGCAGGCCTGCTGGGAACGTCGTTGGCTGACAACCGCGGCGGCATCCATGATTGACACATGTGGGGCAAGAGAACAGCGGGCCCGGGCGGTGGTGTTGAAGAGAAAAGCGTTTGGGGGGATGATTAAATAGCGCGCGTCATCCTTGGCATTCCTTCCCAGGGCTGCTCCCGCACTACGCTAACCCGCCATGGAAAGGCCTCGGCTGTGCCTTGCACAATTGGTGTTGACCTTTCTGCAGCTGGAAAATCTTTCGTCTCCTGACACTCGATTCGAACGGTCTAGCACGCCCAGTCATGCGAAGTTTTCACATTTTCCCTACTCCCTGCAAGCCACATCGGGGCTGATCACCGAAAACCAGGCCGCACGGAATTAACGGTGCTGTCAGGACCGCATAACCCACTACTGCGGAGGGGGCTCAAAAGGATTCTTATTCTCCTAGACGCGTTTCACGAGAGCCACCCCAGTCTTATTGCGGAGGTATGTACTTATAACCATCATGTGAAAGTGGATGTAAAAGACACAAACACTTTCACATGTGGATTGTAAACCTCCATGACAAGTAGGATGGAGAGATGTGGAACTGTGGGACCCACTATAACTAGCACTATAGTAATATATATTATGGGGCGAAAAAGAAACAAGAAAAATGCAAAATGCCTCGGAACTTCATCAGATCATCGCTTCAGCTGACTCGTCGTAATCTCATCTCACTCACTCGTGATCAACCCTCTCGACCTGCACCTTTAGCGTCTCTTTCTCCATCGATGAGCTGCTTGTGGACCTACCAGCAGCCACAAACTGATCCACGACGGTAGTCTTGAACTTACGCGCCGGCACCTTCTTCTCGAACAGCACGTCCAGCTCAGCGAACGTGCGGCCCTTGGGCTCCGGCAGGCGGAAGTACGTCCAGACGATGCAGATCAAGCTCGATCCCGCCCAGAAGAAGCCCGCCTTGGCGCCCCAGTTCCACGCCGAAGGGTTGAGCATGCGGGGGGTGATAATGTTGGTGATGAGATTGGTCAGGTTGTAGAGGATGCGGGCAAGCACAACCGTTTTCGCGCGGAGGCGGTTGGAGCTCAACTCAGCGACTAGCGAGTAGCAAACGGGACCCACGGTGGCGTCGTAGATGAAGGTGTACACCAAGAGGCAGCTGCCAATGGCCCACTGCGCGCCAGTATTGCTGCGGGAGATGATACCAAGGCAGCCGATGATGGTGAGCATGATGAACATGCCGATCTGGCCGCTGAAGTACAAGGTGCGGCGCCCACACCAGCCCATCAATGCCCACGAGAAGATGGTGCCAACCGCACCAAGAGCGTATTGGCCCATGGACATGGTGAAGCTGTTGTCGGTGCTCATGCCGGCCTGTTGGTAGAAGTAGGTGGAGAAGCCCATGAAGCTACTGGCGCCGCAGAGCGTCTGAATCGCCCAGGTGAAGGCAACCACTTCAGTGCGCCTCAGATCCGTCTTTCTAAAGCAGTCCTTGTAGGAGGTGCCCACTGAGTTGGCCTTCTCGAGCTCGTTGGTAAGCTCCATCATGGCAACCGTCTCGTCTGCGTTGAAATTGGGGTCCTTGTCGGACGAAGTAAGACGAATGAGTGCCTTCCTGGCATCATCGCGGCGGTCTCTGCGGATGAGCCACCATGGAGACTCAGGAGCGAAGCATAGGCCGATGATGATGGGGATGGGCCAGATCCACTGCAGGGCAAATGGAATCTTGTAACCCCACTTATCGCTCCGGGTGAGCATTCCACGGAGAACCGAAGAGGCGATCAACTGTCCGATTACCCAGCAAAGGTTGATGTAGGTGGTCAAGTAGGCGCGGAGGGCAACGGGACAGACTTCGGCAGCGTAAGTGGTAGTGATGGTCTGGAACACACCTAAGCTTGGTCAGTCTAAGCCAAGTGAAACGCTAGCCACGGCGGAAACTCACCCCACGGGATTCCGCAAAGGATCTGACCAATGACGAGAGTGATGGCGTTCTCAGCGAAGAAAACAATGAAGATGAAGGCAATGACGGCAATCAAAGTTCCAATCATCGACTTCCTATATCCAAATCTCTCTGCCACAATGCCATTGACCACGAGACCCATGATCTCGCCGATCAAGGAAGCAGTGCTGAGAGCTGTCTGCCATGCGGCAGTAAGCTGGTAGGTCCCGTCGGACAACTGGACACCAAAGGCCTTTTTGAAAGGCTCGTAGGCAAAAAGACTGTTGATCAGGACTTTGTCGAATCCTTCCATAATGATGCATGTCGACAAGAATACGGACCAGCCCACAGCGTATGGATAGGTCTTGAGACCTGTGGTGTCATCGTCAGACGATGGTGAAGTGTTTCATGGTGTGATGGTACCGACCTTGCCACAGGGTCATCTGTCGCTCGGCATGAGTGGCATTGGCGGCATCGCGAGCCAGATGCTCGAGATGATCATGGTTCACTGACATGCGTCGAACCTGGTCAGTGTCAATAGCCACGACCTTCGGCTCGGAAGCGTCCGTGTGGTTAGCAGTCTGCATGCTGACGGATCAATCCCGCTGCAGTGGGCGACAGATAGGAGGATTAGATAGCGCTCAACCAGAGTAGGGAGGTGGTAGTTGGCGGAGTGCAGGAATCAATGCAGTTCCAGAGGAATCCGGGGAACTATATAGCCGGGCGCGTGGTGTTTTAGCGACGTCTGCCGTGTTAGGGTAGCACAACCGAGTTCGAGCCCATATATGCGGCTCGCCACCGGACGACAAGGCTCTAGAAGGACGGGAGCGAGGCTAAAAACGCCTCCCTATTCTGGAGAAAGTAGCGCGGGCCGACATTGGGCGAATTGTGCAGCAAAGCAGGCCATATCCGGAGACTTGGCCGCTAAGCCTTGCAGAAGACGGGACGACGCGGCACGCGTCGAAAGAGCCGCCTGATCGTCTTGAATGTGCCGTGATCTTGGCGTGGAGTTACCCCAGATTTTCAGATTGAGCGTGGAGAAAGGGTGTTCCCCTCAGCGCGGTCCGACCTTGGGCGAATCGCAGCTGCCGTCGCCGAAAGCTCGGAGCCGAACCCATGTCGGGCCGACACTGCACCAATGACAGCACGGCTAGCAACCCCGCTCCGCCCTGGATTTCCTCTGCAGCTTCCGGTTTGCGTAAATCAAACATGCGACGGTGGAGCGGTTGTGCATCTCTTGTGCGGAGCACCACGGTTTCCCAATTCCGGCCAGCAACAGCTTAGGCATAAAGAGGTGCTGCCACTCGACTCTGAGGATCAAGCCACCCTCCTCTTTTTGCCTTTGGTGCCTGCCGAGTCGCGCTTTCCATCACGCTTCCCGACCTGCCGGGTGCATCACTACTGTCCACGCTGCCCCGGACGTCTTACCTGATCCTTCGTCCTTGCTTAGCCTCGCCGCGGCGCTCCGGCTGCTTCAGCTATAGCCCCGCCATATCTCGCCCTACCCCGGACCCCAGACTATCTCCCCCGCAAACTCTCCCGATTCGCGGACGCCACAAACGCCAACAGGAACGCAGCCAATCATGACCATCACCGAGCATCCCTGGTGGAAGAATGCCACCATCTACCAAATCTACCCGGCGAGTTTCAAAGACTCCAACGGAGACGGCCTGGGCGACCTTCCAGGCATCTTGTCCGAGATCGACTACATCAAGTCTCTTGGCGTTGACGCAATCTGGATCAGCCCCATGTACGACAGCCCTCAGTATGACATGGTAAGCAGCAACCCTTTTCGCCCGTCTGACACGACCATGCTGACACGCTGCAGGGATATGACATTTCCGACTATGAGAAGGTCTATCCCCCATATGGCACGGTTGAGGACATGGAGCGCATCATCGAGGCCTCCCACGCACGCGGTATGCGTGTGCTGCTTGATCTCGTTGTGAACCACACCTCGCACGAGCACGCGTGGTTCAAGGAGTCGCGGTCATCGAAGGAGAACCCCAAGCGCGACTGGTACGTCTGGAGGCCTGCCAAGTACGACGCGCAGGGCAACCGCAAGCCGCCGAACAACTGGCGCAGCAACTTTGGCGGTAGTGCCTGGGAGTGGGATGAAGCTACGCAAGAGTACTACCTGCACCTCTTTTGCCCGGAGCAGCCGGACTTGAACTGGGAGAATGCCGAGACCCGTGCCGCTATCTATGAGTCTGCAATGGAGTTCTGGCTGCGGAAGGGCGTTGATGGCTTCCGTGTTGACACCGTGAATGTGGGTGCTTCTCCTTGGGACATTACCGTTTCCAACTTCCAACCTGTCCTGATACGCTGCGTTACGCGGCTCTTGCACTCAAAGTTCCTTTGTTGTGTCTGAATTGCCATTGAAATCCGTCAATACGATGGAACTGACCACGATGCAGATGTACAGCAAGCACCAAGACTTCGCAGACGCGGCCATCATCGACCCGCACACGCCATGGCAACGCGCCTCGTCCATGTACTGCAATGGCCCACGCATGCACGAGTTCCTGAGCGAGATGAACGACGTGCTATCCAAGTACGGCGCCATGACGGTGGGCGAGCTGCCACACACGCACGAGCGCGACCACGTGCTGCGCTACGTGTCGGCCTCCGCGCGGCAGCTGGACATGACCTTCATGTTCGACGTTGTCAACGTCGGCTTCGGGTCGGACCAGCGCTTCGACACGGAACCGCGCGCGTGGCGGCTGCGCGAGCTCAAGGCCGCCGTGCTGCGCACCCAGGACATCATCGACGGCACCGACGCCTGGACCACGTCCTTCATCGAGAACCACGACCAGGCCCGCTCCATCTCCCGCTTCGGCTCCGACCGCTCCCCCCAGCTGCGTGACCTCAGCGGCAAGATGCTGGCCCTCCTGCTGTCGTCCCTGTCCGGTACTCTGTTCGTCTACCAGGGCCAGGAGATCGGCATGGTCAACGCGCCTGAGAGCTGGTCTATTGACGAGTACAAGGACGTCGATAGCAAGAACTTCAACGCCTTCATGGAGGAGCGGTACAATGGCGAGGCGGCGCCCCGCGTCAAGGCTGCCTTGCAGCACCTCGCGCGCGACCATGCTCGCCTGCCTATGCAGTGGGATGCGTCGTACCAGGCTGGCTTCACAACGTCGGACAAGCCGTGGATGCGTGTGCACGACAACTACAAGGAGGTCAACGTGCAGACTGAGACGGCGAAGAAGGACTCCATCCTGGCCTTTTGGCGCCAGATGTTGCGCATGAGGAAGGAGTTCGCGCCCAGCTTGGTGTTTGGAACGGTCAAGATCCACGATTTGGAGAATGAGAAGACTTTTGTGTTTGAGAAGACGGGGAAGGGTCAGAGTGCCGTGGTGGCGTTGAACTTCACCGAAGAGGATGTCCCGGTCGAGGTGCCTGGGAAAGCCGGAAAGAAACTCGTGGCTGGTAATTATGAAGATGAGATTGAGGGTGTGCTGAGGCCCTTTGAGGGCAGGGTTTGGATCGGTTCGTGAGGAAGAGAAAGAGGGCAAGAAAGGAATGGCGTAGATGATGGCGTTGACAGAGCAGTACATAATGACTTATGACTTTTTCGTTTCTTGGGCTGGATACCTGGAGGCTTCACTTGTCACATCCTGAAGAAGAGAGATTGAACCAAAATTGTCGAGACAATGCTTCGAAGATAGGCCCAGGGGCTAACATCCTGCTCAACAAATTGATCTTCTCTTTCATTATTTTTCCATGGTTTCTGCTAACAGTGTCCTCGAGTATCCACGAGAAGTATTTAATACTAAATTTGGGTCTCGAAGTTTGCTTCAACATCTCATGAAGCAAGAACGCAGACTCCTATTGGCATCTATAAACAGCCTTTTACTCTGTGATTCATGGAGTCTACACATCCCTTCATATGGAAGTGAAGCTGCTTTCCAAATGACAGCACTTTCGTACAGCCCTTGCAGCTATCCAGTCTCAGCACAAAACAATTGTAATGTAGTACCTATCTCAGCCGCCTTCCTCCTCGATGTTCCCTTTCGCGATCCAATACTTCGACCCAATCTTCGGCAGTAACGACCCTGCACAGAGCATTATGTCTATAGTCCGAGACTTTCAATAGAAAATTTAGCTCTGGATCGTGACTTCAATGCACGTGTCAGACATTGCCTGTTGCTGTTCATGTAGTCTATTGAACAGCATCACATGAGCGCAGTTTTGAGGGTATATATGTCGATACCCAATGGCTTTCTCTTCTACTAATCGTACACGTTTCTCATTTTTTTTTTATTCATATGAGAAGGACCCGGGAGATACAAAAGCGATTTGCCCTTCAGAAGCTACTTCTCGGCGAACGCACGGGTGCATACAGGCTTTCGTATTGAAAGACACTCACTTCAATATGATGAGGCGCATCAATAATGTCAAGTGTTCGTAGTCCTCATATTTTAATGATGCTGATGAATTACAGAATGTGATGATTATCATCAGCGAACTACAAGGGCCGGTGAAGTGCGATATCTATATCTTGCATATATTTGGGGACGACGGGCACGCAATTTTTCATGTTTACTTCGTAGTCAATCTTGTAGACAAGATTGACTTGCTCTAGAAAGAAGTGTAAAGCAAACCTGAAGACAATATATATGCAAAGCATCTACACAAGCACGAGCCAACCAGAAACTACGCCACCTCTACGCCGCTATCGCCTGACTCTGCATCTCATTCCTCTCCTTCTGCGCCACCCAACACGCGACCATCGCCTTAATCAGCTCCTCCGTAATCTCCGTCCCCTGCACTACATCCTCATCCTCCGGACACCCCGGCACATGCAAAAACAACACCGGCCTCTCCACGCCCTCCTGAACCCCACCCTGCGCCTCTCTCTCGCACTCCCTCGCCCAAAACCACGCCAAACTCGTATAATAGCTAAACCCACAAAGATAACTCCCCACATTATCAAACGGCCTGATCGCGACCCTCCTCCTCCTCCTGCTGCTCCCCTTCCCACCCTCACCCCAAACATCCCCCTCCCGCACCCCACCACTCCCCCCAACCCTCTCATCCCCCACTACCCCCTCCACCCTCTCGCAGCATCCCCCCCTCCACCCCTCCCACACCCCCGCAAACCCCAAGCCCGTCTCCAGCCGCTCCGGGAAACGCGGCCACGCGGCGTCGGACTCGGCGCTCGTCCAGCGGCGGCCGTCGACGTCGTCGTTGCGCGCGTAGCCGAGGCGGGCCGACGAGCGCTCGATGGCGAAGAAGTCGCGGCCGGCGGCGAGGCCGATGTGGAGGACGAGGTCGGGGGCGTGGGTGGCCAGGAGTTCGGGCAGGATGGCGGCGGTGGGGTGGTAGGAGACGCGGAGAGGGGCGGGGGGAGTGATGATTTTGATTTTGGTTGAGGAAGAAGGTTTGGTGTTGTTGGGAGAAGAGGGGGAGGGGGAGGGGGGTAGGGGTGGTTGGGGTGGCAGCAGGGTGAGGTGCGAGGGGAGGTTGCGGGCGATTTCCCACGAGGGGTTTATGGGGAATTCGTCGAGGAAGGGCTGTGGGTTTTGTGGAAACCGGGTTGGTTACGAGGTTAGCTGTGTGGGTCGGGTTGGATGGGTGGACGGGTGGGTGGAAGGATGTTGGTGGGGACGAAGGTTTTGACTAGGGGTTTGATTTGTTTTTGAGAAGGGGTGGGAGAGAGCGCAGTCGGCGCAGCAAGTATTGAAAGCGAGTGTGCGTTGATGCGAGAGTAGTCTCAACGCCGATTTCCGGCCCGGACCGGCATCTCGCCCCACTTCAGCTACCGATGCGGTGTTTTGTGCAGTACTCGGGTCGTGGGTGCCAACAGATTTGAGCCATCGTAATCCATTTCCACGAGCATCCAGGCTCGTCCAATGGGCAGTTGAAGCAATTTTCCGGGCGTAAACGTAGATTGAGAATCATACAAGAACGTCCAAACGATAGCTTCCACTTCTCACTCAGCTCTTTCTTTTGGCACGCACGTCGAGGGGTCGGGAGAGGATTGACGTATTGTAAATGATGAGAAATTGCAGTGGGAACGAGCGGGGAATAAGCAGACGCCGGCATCTGACCGATGCCAGCGCCGGGAGACACAAATTCAAGGTCGGAGATACGAAGCATGTGAACTTACGCCAAATCCGGTGACGAGCACAGTGACCTCCCGCTCGGACGGTTCGGCACTTGGGGCATCGGGGCGTGCGGCATCGGCATACGAAGCTCGAATATCTCCCATGGTGGCGCAGGGTGGCGGAAGCAGGCCAGATGCAGTGAGCACTCAGGTGGGGGGGTTGGCCGATGCACACGCGTACGAAGGCAGCGATCTGCAATATCCGGAAGCTTCGACAAAGCTTGACGGGGGTTTAGGGAGCGGGAAAGGCACAGAAGCTTCCTGGGGCCGTGGATGGGGCGTGGATGGGTCGTCGATAGGGCTTCGGGGCGAGTTCGGCAGAGTCTCGTGGAGTGTTGCGTGTGCAGGTGGCTCAGACCGGGTAATCCTGAATGACCGTGGGCTGCTCAGAGTAGCGACCGGATGAGAAGCTGAGGCTGAAGCTGAAGAAGGGTTGAGGAAGTTTGCTGGATGCACGGCGGACGATACCCCGCGTCATTAGCTGAGCGCGGCCATCATCCCACCGTTACGTCCGGGCGTCAGTCTGCCAATGAGAAGGCGTGATTCGGGGCGGCGGAGCTTGCTCCAGGAGCAGCGGCACGATAGACTACCGGACTTCTCAACAACGATGCATCGAGACAAGTTGCACGGTAGCGGTAGAGGTTTCAGGCCGCCACAACGCCGCAATGTGGCTCTGAAGGACCATCACGTGCGGATCGGCGGGTTGGGTCACTGCGGCTCGCCGGAGCAGGTGCGGGATCCGACGCATCATCGCCCACACCCTAGCTATCATCGTGCCCACCCCGACGACTGCAGCTTCGCACGACGCGCTCCCCACTTGCCACTCCCGCGCAGAGCCGGCCTGCAGCTCACCCACATTCGTTATGTGAATTTCTGCATGCGCATCGCGACCGGCCGAGGTGGGCTTCGGAGCGCGAGCGCGCCCTCGACTCGGCGTCATAGTGCAGGGAGCTCGCCTCCGTACCCCATACCCGCGGCCCTCATCCGACGAAATCTACCAACCACAGCATTGGCAAAGGCACTGACCGAGCTTCATCCTTTTCGCTCCTCGTACGAAGCTTCTGTATATAACTTAGCATTGTCGCCTGGGAGCTCTCCTTTTCAACACCAGAGATACCCCGCATCTTCTCCATACCCCTCCCTTTTTCCCCTCCACTCCCGCGAACTTTCCCGCGCCTCTTCCGCTTCTCTCCTCTTTTTTCTTCCTTCCTGCCACTTCCGACACTCCAGAGCTCCGCCATGTCCACCGAACGCAATTTCAACATCGCCGTCGTCGGCGGCGGCATCGCCGGCGTCACCCTCACCATCGGCCTGGTGCGCCAAAACATCCCCGTCACCCTCTACGAATCCGCCCAAGCCTTTGGCGAGATAGGCGCAGGCGTTGCCATCGGCGCCAATGCTGCGCGCGCCCTGTCGCTGATCGCCCCCGAGGTGCGGTCGGGCTTCGAGAAGGTCGCAACCTTCAACCAGTGGGACAGCAAGAAGCACATCTGGTTCGACTTCCGGCGCGGCATGGGCCACGGCGGCAGCGACGCCAACGCGAACCAGGGCGAGCTGATCTACTCGGTGCCGGGGCCCTCCGGCCAGGCCTCCGTACATCGCGCACACTTCCTCGACGCCATGGTCGACCTGGTGCCGGATAACGTCGCGAAGTTCGGAAAGAGGTTGGACCGTATCGAGACGCTGCCCGATGGCAACGTGAAGCTGCATTTCCTGGACGGCACCGAGGCCGTGCACAGCGCCGTCATTGGTTGCGATGGCATCAAGAGCCGCACCCGTCAGATCCTCCTCGGCGACGACCACCCCGCCGCAAAGGCCCGCTTCAGCGGCAAGTATGCCTACAGAGGCCTGATCCCCATGGAAAAGGCAGCCGAGCTGCTGGGCGACGAGTTAGCTCGCAACAGCCAAATGTACCTGGGTTACCACGGCCACGTGCTGACCTTCCCCATCGAGCACGGTGCCACCATGAACGGTATGTTTTCCCCCTGAAAAGGATCAGCAATACACAGGAGACACAGCACACTGACCTTTGCAACAGTCGTCGCCTTCGCCAGCAGCAAAACCTGGGACGAGCCCAACTGGGTCGTGCCGACGACCAAGGAGGCCCTGCTCAACGACTTCGCCGGCTGGTCCAAGCACGTGCGCGACATCATGTCGCTGATGCAAAAGACGGACATCTGGGCCCTGTTCGAGCACCCGCCCGCGCCCTACTACACGCGTGACCGCATCTGCGTCATCGGCGACGCCGCCCACGCCACCACCCCGCACCAGGGCTCCGGCGCCGGCATGGCCGTCGAGGACGCCTGGCTCATGGCCGCCCTGCTGGCCGACGTTAAAGACGCCAAGGACGTCCAGGCCGCCTTCAACGCCTTCGAGAAGGTGCGCATCGACCGCACACACAGGCTCGTCACCACGAGCAACGAGGCTGGCCGTCTGTACGATTTCGAGCTGCCCGGCTGCGAGGACGATGTGACGAAGATTGCGGAGAACTTGCAGACGCGGATGAGCTGGATTTGGAACGAGGATTTGGAGAGGGAGCTTGTGGATGCGAGGAAGGTCTTCAACGAGGAGGTTAGCAAGACGGCGAGTTTGTAGATGTTTTGCGATATCCTGTTTTTTGTATAGAAACTTTGGTAATGTTTTGAAGGTTATGAATCATCATCGCTCTGGTGCGTTGACAGTGAGAGAAGGAAAAACGGGGTGGATGGATAGGAAAGAAGAGTGCGAAGAGAACAGATGAAGAATAGATAAAGTGAGACAAAGCAAAGATCCAGGTGGAACGATATCGTGGCTCCGTGAGCGCATCTGGCGAATGAGGTTGAGGCTGGTGGATACGGTGCCTGACTCTGTGATACCCAGTTTTGTCATGATCCTACATATGCAGGGTACTCGTGTTCGGCACATTCCGAGATGTCCGGCTTCAAATCAGGCAGGTGGTTGTGTGATCTGAATAAAGCGCCTGTGACCTGGTTCGCTGGCATTTATCCTGAGAGTCTACTTAAGCAGCGAGCCTATTGTGACTACACTATTTCTCTTGTCGTTGTGATCTTGCTGGTCGACACCAACGAAAAACAAGCAGAATAGAAACGTCTCACCTTTTCGTCGCCTTTGTATCTAGTTGTGGCAAAACTGGGGGAATGGGATTCAGGCCTACCTCCATATTTAATCGGAAGGCGGATGCTTTGTATGGTCCAATGCCACGTTTCGCCATTTTCCCATGATGAAGGTGCGAAGCATTAAGGCCAGAAAGTACACCTCACTCTCAAGACTCCTCAATTCATCATACAAGATCAACGTCTCTTCTCGAAACATAGAATGTCTGTTTTGCCAATACCTCAAGCCGCCGCGCCGAAAGTGCCGGCTTGAAGTAATGCAGTTGTTTTTCTTTCATTCTTCTAGATAGATGATCGTTGTTCCACCACGGCAATGGCAATTTAAGGAACGTGTATGCGCTTATAAAATGACCTCTGCCACAAGTTCATAATCGGCCACCGCGTGTACAGGTCAGCATGTGCCGAGCCTGGATGCATGATCAGAGGGTCACGCTTTAGTGCTCGACACCACTTCGAATGCACCACGCGCTTCATATAAAGCTATCGTTGTGTCATTCTACCAAGTAGTTTATTCATATAGAAGCTTCTATTCTGAGTAGGCAGGCTTATCATGATTCCCAACTTTCGTGGCGGAGGCCGCCGCCCCGAACCTTTACGATTCCCCACGTGGGGACACATCGATGCTACAGAGGGGGTGCTCAGCATCATCAATTGCTGACGGTCGTCAACATGATCAGTTTTTGCAATGACAGACTGGAAGCACTACCTGTTCCAGTCTGCTAAGGTGTACATGGTCAAATACTCTCATCAAACATCATCATTCTTCAACATGCATGAATGGATGTAATTAGAGAAGATGAGATGCCACAGTGCCTGGTAATCTATTATGAAATATGTGTTCGAGAATTGAAATTTGGCAAAGTGGAGGCGAGAACCCACGGAGTAATCAACCGCTCGTCGTATTTCAAACTGAATTTTTGAGTCACCAATTACAGTGATATTCATTCAACGGCAATTGCGTCCCGGGAGAAGTCTTTTCAATGTATCCGTCCACCCAGTTACTGACTCATCGCACATGATATCCATTTTAAATGTGAGACCACGCGCACAAAAGTCCCAGATCATCATGTACACGTGAGGTTGTGTATATTAACCTCTCATTCTCACGCTTGGTCGATCCTGATTCTTGGAACTCAAGTGATAAGATAATACTCTCCTACTCGCCCACTAAGGTCTCTAAAATGACCCAAGAAGCTTCTTGGTAGCGTCCAATAGTCTGCGTCAAGTTGAACCCGAATTGTCTGCACACGAAAACGCCGAGCCTGCGAAATGAAAATTAGCACTGGCTTTCCACTCTGAACCCCTTCCACTTCCATGAACTAGGTGTTTTGACTTACCAATCGTCCCATCTGCATACGCATCAATAATTTGTTGCACAACGCCATACGTCCCTCCGACTAAGAAGAACAGTCCCAGTACCACCAAAAACCAATGAAACCAATACCACGCCGCCTTCCTCACCCCTCCAGTCCTCCACTCCCCATGGTCAAATAGCCACAGCCACCCGGGCAAGGTAATTGCCAACGGCGCGAAGCAAATCGTCCCCGTCAGCGCCAACAGATAGTTAAAAATCGGAATACTCTGCGCAAGCACAAAGCTCAGCGCACCAAGCCCAAACACGCACGCCAGCCACGTCGCCCAATGCACGAACGTATCCGCCTGCAGGTGCTTCGACCCACGCAGCAGGCGCACGAACACATACTTGGCCGCGACGTGCAAATACAAGCACGCCGACACGACCAAGCCCACCAACCCCACGCCATACGCCACCTTCTTCACCGTCGGCCCCGCCGACCCCAGCGACGGACTCGCCACCCACATCCCACACCAACGATACACGACGAGCGAAAACGCCAAATACGACGCCGTAACAAACCCCATAGCCGCATACAGCGCGCGCTTAAAATCACGCGGCTCGCGCATCTCCGAGATAACCGGCAAGAACGCCGACGTGCCGGCCGACGACACGAAGATGGACGCCGACGCGACCATGCCGGCCGCGAAGCCCGGGTACATGACGGCGTGGTAGCCGAGCTCGTAGGGGCCGGTGGCGGGCGCCGCGGCGGGGCGCGAGCGCGTCGTCACGGCGATGACGATGATGAGGACGGCGGTGAAGATGGAGCCGAAGCCGGCCCAGGTTAGCCAGGCGATTTTTTCGAATTTGCGGACCGCGGCGGTGGCGCAGATGACGATGGTCGCGAGGAAGGCCCACCAGTTGGTGCAGGCGGCGTGCGTGGAGAGCGCGTTGATGCCGGTTGAGACGCCGATGATGCCCGAGCCGGCGCAGAGGATGTAGCTGGAGGGGGGAAAAGGTGTGAGCGGTCGAGGTTTTGTTTTTTGTTGGGGTGGTGGTGGGAGAGGGCAGGAAATGGTCTTGTTTGGGCTTACGCGATGATGAAGAGAGCGCCGGTGATTTCCTTGCAGACGACGCCGCCGACGTGCTCGGCCATGTCGGCGATGGAATGGCAATGAGCATGTTTGTTCCTGAAGTTTCCCTGTATGACGGCTGTGTAGGTGTTTAATGCGCCCCATCCGATGACTGAGAGTGCTCCGCCTACAGCGCCCAGACTATACATGGCCGTTGGGATGGACAAAACTCCGGTGGCGAAGATGATTTTGAGGAAGATGACGGTTGCTTTGACCTGTATCACTTTTTGTCAGATTCGGGATATGAGAGCTTAGGTTGTGGGAACTTTACCCAGCCGACGGTTCTGAAATCAACGCCTTCGCCCTTTTTGAAGACTTCGAAGTCATTTTCGACCTCTTTGTCATACGCAATCGCTTCTACATCTCCAACACCACGGTCAGGTGGCGTTTGCGCAATATCAAGGCTTGATTTCTTCTCCGACATGGCGAAGAACGGGATGTTTTTAAAAAGAAAAGAAACAGGCCCAATTGCTTCAGGCACAAGGACGAAAGATCAAAGAGAAGACGAAAAGCGGACGCAAGTTGACTCATGTAGTCACGGCATTGGGGATGTATGTAGTACTAAAGATCTTGCTACGGGCCGGAGATAGCAAATGATTGTCCCAGCCTGCAGATAACGGCCCACGGTGCCCAGTGGCCCATCCCACTTTTGGTACCTTGGCTTGGAGGATCAGCCATGAAGGCTACAGGGCAGATGCAAGTTTCCCCTCCTTATCACTGCCAAGGGCCGATTTAATGATTCATGATGATTGGGTTTCACCAGCAATCATTGCTTTTTTCTGTACGCTCTTAGCTAACCAAGGGCGATCTGAAATCGGCCACGATTCCCGGGATAAATGTAGATTACCCCGCCCTGCATTGGCGCTGGTGAGTTGGCAAGGTTGTTACAGGAGGTTTCCTCGCGAAAACCATTTTTCCCATTACGCGACAAATTGCGGTGATGAAATCAGCTGGTTGTGCAAGATGGGGGGGTGCGGGATGCAGGAGGTTGAAATTGGGTTACGAGGGAAGCGGGAATCCGCCGCCACCCACTCTGTGCGCCAATACTTTGGGGGGGCTGTGGCTGGACACTATAATTCGTCGGCACCACAGCACTTCCCTGCTCTCAGAGCCCTCGGAATCTAGACTAGGTATCTGGTTATCTACGTGCTCCCCTGCTCCAATGTCTGCCAGCGGATTTCCACACCTCAATCGTTCTCGTGCACTTGGCTTGCCGGGTGACATTCCAGCGGGGATAGCGGTGCGGAAACAACGGCAACCTCAATCCCTACAGGCAGCATTGAGTGCTCCACAGAAAGCCGATTTCACTCAAGCGACCGACAGCGCTTTTCCTTAGACGTCTCGTGATGTAAAAAATAATCATATAGCCTTGGCCGCGGGGTACAGAGTCCCCGCTGATCGGAAGTATTGCCCGATGGTCCTGATAGGCGCCCCGACCCGATGACTCTCGCGGCTAAGTAACGAAGCCAGCCAAGAAGAGACAGCTTGTATAAGTAGACTCTATATTTTAGTCATTAACTTCGTCTGAATATCTGACGGCCGTGCTAATGTTTAGTCATACCAAATCGAGTGACGTCACCGAGCTAGCTTCATTGTCCGTTTCCCATCATTGTCATACTTTCATGAGGTTGACGGATAATTAAGTACGATGTGCTGGAGCAAGAGTGGCATACAAATTCTCAATACTCACTTCACTTCCTCGCTACATCCAGCTATCATCTATTGGTTGTACATATATCCTTAAGCATTTGTGGCAAATGCTGATATCCACCAGCTCCCAATCCGTCCAATGTAAAGTCTTGCAGAGCAGTTTTTCAGGGCGACGCAGAAGAAAGAGTCAAAGCGGGTTTTATCGTAGCGTTTATGACCACGCGAAAGGTTAGAAGAGAAAGAAAAATCGGGCATTGCTGATTGTTTTATAGAATCCGGTCCGGTAGCATGCCAGCTTCAGGCACGCGCAGGCGATAGTAGATACTCTTGATATTTTGAATTCAGGAGGGATCATCTCAAGGTTTCTTTGGCGACCGAAGACCGGTGGCTAACCCAACGATTATATTTTATTCGTACCAGGCAGTTTGACTTGCCATTCGACTAGAGACAAAGCCGCACAGCAATTATTACCTTATTCCCTACCACGATGATCAACTCTCTGTTTTACTCCTACAACGATGTCGACTATCTCGCCTTATTTCCACAGACCGGGCTCGGAGACCTTCGTCCCGGAAAAAGATTATCAATGAACCCGACAATTCGGAACGGCCGAATCCAAGTGTGGAGACTGCCGAGCGTATTTGACAGGCACAGCACGGGATCTTCTCCAGACTTGTCGTCCGCACTTCGGAACGCCGCTCAGATCAGGAATCCCCGGGACGATTGTAACTTGCAAAAGGATGCAAACGCCCCGCGCTCACTTCACTATGGCGGGATTAGCCGTTTCGCTGTGGACGCATACATAGCAAGCTTGCCCCGCTCTCGGTTCTACAGTCTCTGGCTATCTTCTCCGCTGTCGTAATACGCTCCTCAGCTCCGAAATTTTAGAATTCGAAGATGTCGACAAACGATCTCGCAGTGGATCCGCACGCCGATACCGCCGGCGTTGAAGATGACGACGATCTTGCCAGCGAGACAACCAGCGTGCAGTCCAGCATTTACAAGTACCGCTACGAGAACGGACGTCGCTACCACGCCAGCAACAATGAAGTCGGCAGCGGATACTGGGGACCTAACGACGAGAAAGCCAGCGAGCACCTCGACATTGCGCACAACCTGTGGCTGAAGACGCTGGACGACAAGCTCACGCTCGCACCCCTGCCAGAAAAGATCGAGAAGGTCTTGGACGTCGGGTGCGGGACGGGGACATGGGCGATGTACGTCTACTCCGTGCTCTTCCTTTCGCTCAACCAATCGCCCACACCACAACCACCCTCTTCTCCATCTGCATGACTTTCTTCTAACCCGCGCCCCCCCAGCGACTTCGCCCTCGCCCACCCCACCACCACCGTCCTCGGCACCGACATCTCCCCCGCCCAAACGCCCCCCTGGGCACCCGCCAACTGCTCCTTCGAAATCAGCGACGCCAACGCCTACCCGTGGCCCTTCGCCGCCGCGACCTTCGACCTCGTGCACGTGCGGTCGCTCTTCGGCTGCGTCGCAGACTGGCCCGCCTTCTACCGCGAGTGCTTGCGCATCCTTAAACCCGGCGGCTACGTCGAGCACGCCGAGATGGGCCGCGTGTTTCGTTCGCCCGACGGCTCGCTGCCGGCCGACGCGGCGCTGGTGCAGCTGGACGAGTTTGGCAGGCGGGCGTGCGAGGCGATTGGGAAGCCGGGGGATGTGGTGTATCGGATGCGAGGGTGGCTGGAGGAAGGAGGGTGGGAGGGTGTCGTGCAGAGGGAGTATGCGTGGCCGACGGGGCCGTGGCCCAAGGATCCGTGGATGAAGGAGGTGGGGAGGTGGAGTCGGCTGCATTTGGTGGAAGGCGTGGAGAATTGGTGCTTGGCGATGCTGACGAGGGTGCTGGGGTTTTCGTATGAGGGGGCGATGGAGTGGATTGAGAAGGTGAAGAGGGAGGTGAGGGATCCGCGGATTCATGCGTATCATGACATGTTTGTTTGTTATGCGCGGAAGCCGGTGGCGGCGGTCTGAGTGAGTGAGAGAAGGGAAGGTGGGTGGTGGAAAAAAAAAAAAGAATGACTGTCGATGAAAAGGGCAAAACTGAACCCCGCTACATGCGGGTTAAGCTCAGAAAGACTCCTTGGGACCGTCTTTTTTGCCTTCCCTAGCTCGTTTTCGAACCTTCGACCTCTTTGAATACCCACAGAGGACGGGTGGAAACTTGGGCTGCCCTACATAAACCTTCAGGCTCTCATTTAACCAAGCACCACCTCTTCGAGCGTCACTAGCATGCCAAGAGGGCTTAACTTACTGGCTTATATGCTGCAATGGCCTACCAACAACCTAGGAATAGAATAGGGTCCGCTACTCCACGATTTCTCTTCCTGGGGTGTCCATTACCAATTCCAGTTAGCCGGAACTGAGGCTGCTCAAGGTCGGCGACCGCGTGGTCCACTTCTCACCGCAGGCACGGGGATAGGGCCAGGTTCCGGATTGTGCAATGGGATCCACCACTCGAACTTGCTCAACTGTGCTCGAACGTCCTGTTGAGCTCATAGTGGACGTATGGACGCGGAGTCAAACGCACTAAGATTCTTGGAAATTGCTTAGATTTGATCTTCTCAAGCTGGCTCCGAGCAGTCCGTAGAATCACCGGTAAGGAAACAAGCAAAAGTTCAGTAATAACAGAGATCATTTTTTCCATCCTATCATGAAATGTTTGCGTACTTACTCCATCATTCCCCACTTCCAGTCGTTCAAGTGTACCACGTAACTTCCGGAATCTCATCCAACAGCACCCACCTCCCCAACTCCCTGTTCTTATACGCCACCGGATCATGCAGCGTATGCGTCCTGATATCCCTCCAAAACCGATCCAAGCCGACCTTCGCGCTGGTCGCCTTGCTCCCCGTGACCTCAAACACGCCGCTCGTAACCTTCAAGCCCGTATCCGTCGTAACGACCTTAACGCTCGCAACCAATTCCGCAAACTCGCCGCGCTGGCGGGCGGACAGGTCGGCGCGGTTGTCGCGGTGGCCGTGGGCCGGGTTGTGGTGGTTGTAGGTGGCGTACAGCTTGGAGGCGGCGTGGCCGGCGCGGTCGGCCAGGGCGTCGGCGGCGGCCAGGTGCGCGTGGAAGTTGCCGTAGCGCTCGAGGATGTAGAACTCGTCGAGGGCCGACTCCTTGTTGTCGCCGCCGAACGGCCACGCGCGCGTGTTCTTGCGCGTGTAGGCCGCCGCGTAGTCGAGCGCGCCCTGCGCGATGCCGAGGTAGAAGTTGGAGAAGACGAGTTGGATGCTGTTGCGTCGTTTTTTGTCAGCTTGATGCTTCTTTTGGCGAGAAAGCTTTAAAGGGGATAGACGTACGTCGGCAGCAGCAACGAGGAGAATGGAATGCCCAGAACCTTCGGATCGGGCTTCCTCGTGGTGCTATCCCAGCCCAGCACGTCTGTCCATGGCACCACGACGTTGTCGATTTTGACGCTACCGGACTCGGTCAAGCGCAGGCCAACGTTGTCCCAGTTGTACGCGAACTGAATACCGGGCTGCTCCGTGCGAACAACGGTGAACATATGGTCATTAGTGCCCTCCAACACACCCTCTAGCACCGTTAGGTCGGAGATGACGCCGCCGGTGTTGAAATTCTTGAAGCCATTGAAGATCAAGTTGTCGCCCGAGGGCGTGGCCTTCAGGTCGTTGTCACGCGGGTTGACGGCGCCGCCCAGGAACAGGTTGTTGCCGACGATGTACTCTTGCAGCGCCTCGGCCTGCTCGGCGGAGCCGACGACGTTGGCGGTGGTGCTCCATAGAAGGTGGTAGCCTAGAAGCATGCCGATCGAGCTGTGAGACAATCGCCCCACCCGTCAGCAAGCGTGTCCTTCTCCAATTCGCGTGTGCCTTGATCTTCCACCACGTCATTGGGGATCACTCACCCATCGCCCTTGGCGACCTCCCTAATGGCCCGGTAGCCGACCGCCCACGGCTGACCTCCGCCGCCGAACTTCACGGGTCCGAGGAGCTTCAGCAGGCCCGAGTGCTTGAGAAGAGCAACTTCAGCCCGCGGCGTCTTGTTCTCACGGTCGCGCTTCACGGCGTCCACGGCGAGAACGTCCTTGACCTCTGCCGCACGTTCGATCCATTCTTCGGCGGTGGTGGGGAGCTTCGACCACTTGAAGCGGTACTCTTCGTAGATGGCGGGGTCGGTGGCAGGAGGCGGGATGCCGTCTATGTGACCATTGGCAGCCATTGTGAGGATGTCGCGTTAGATGAGACAGGTATGAAAGAAAACAGCTGAGACGAGACGAGACGAAAGCTCAATTGGCGACCAATTGAGGACCAATGGGGAGGGAAAATACGGGCAGCTGATGAGAGATGATGAGAGAGAAAAAGTCAAGAAGAAACGCAAGTTCAAGGCGCAAACATGGCAGCTATAACTATTCAAGACTGCGGGTCCGGAAGACGCGCTGCAGCGGAGCTGCGCGCAATGTCGCGATTCCACCCAAGCATCGCGAAGCGGGGGTCGTCGATGGTCTGAGCGATCTGCAGGGGCCCAGCGTCGAGTGGCACTTCAGCTTCGTCCTGACTCCCGAAGCTTGCTGTGATAAGCACCGTCGATAGGAGGGGCAGAGCGGGGGAAACGCGTCCGGATCACGGTTGGGGTTCACGCGCGCTGCATGTCGCAATCTTAGTCGTCCCTGACATCATAGCAGTCGTGCTTGGCACGTGATTTTCTTATCCACCGATGGTAGGTATCACCAAAACTTGAGCCTCACACGCTCGCGGTGCTACCCCGCGGACCATTGGCAGGTCAGTTTGTTGATATTCATCTCCCTATTGCCCCTCCTCCAGTTTTCGGATCAATGAATCTCCAATCTTGCGGATACTCACAACGCAACCATGCTTAAAACAACAGACTTTGCTGGAAAGTTCAAACTTTCGCCATATCCTACCAGTTTTGCTAATGAACGGGTAAGCTTATTCTGCCAGCTGGGAAGCGAGTCAGGCACCTCTGTGCAACCATTGATCAACAAAATAAGCCACCGGATGTCTGAACGGTAACGTCTTCTGATTGATCGCACGGCGCCATTGATCAAATCCCAAAAGACAATTTACAATAAATTCGCTCAATTGTATCATCAAGTATCCGGGCGAATTTTATACAATGAAAGCCGAAAGCAGAAAGGCAATGAAGCCGATGGTATCCTACGTCGCCTAAGAAACTTCAAATGTATCCTGTCCACAACGCCTTGGATCCGGGATTGGACTTGCTTCTACTATCCAATCATCCTAGCGCCGATTATGCATCCCTCAAAATAATGCAGCTGAAAAGTATTATCCTCCTCCTCTCGTCGCTAATTACCGTCATGCATTCTTCATAGTTGGGTCTGAGCTTCCCCTCGGTTATCGTTTAACCGATAAACCACAGCTCAACTCCCATGACGTCGAACTTCTCGCCTTCGTCGCTGAGAGGCTCGTTGCCGAATGTAGGGCAGGAGCTGGAGATGCCGTTCTCGAGGTTGTCGTCTAACCAGAGGCCATAATGACCGTCACTGGTTGGAACAGGTCAGCATTACCATTTCCACGTAAGGCGGCAAGAACACTTACCCTCCGCCTACACTCAGAAACCCTGTCTCGCAGAACATCATGTAATCGTTTACGCCGCTGTACGGGAATGCTTTGAATCTAATTCTCTCGGGTGTGCTGGCACCGCTGCCGCCATTGCTCGGAGCATTCGAGTTGGGCGGGCTGAGGTGGTGTTTCGGCTGTGCTATTGTCGTCATGCGCTGGGCGTTTGTGGTATCGGCCGAGGGTGGCGGCGGGAGCGAGGCGAGGCTAGGCAGGCCAGGCAGGACGTGAGCCCGCCACAGGAAGCACTCGCCAGTGCCGAAGAAATGCGGGTTCGGGTGCGGAGCGTCAGTCAGGTATGCGCCAAATACCTAGTCGATGTTAGCATTGCTGATTTCCTCGATGTGCTGAATTGGTGGGGGGGTTCGACTTACCCCGCCATCACCGTCTCTAACAACCAAGACGTAGCCCCCACGCTTCCCTCGCAGCTCTTCACAATTTTTGTACAGCGTCGCTAAGCTGACGCCGTCCTGCTCCAAGCTGTACGCGAGCTTCCACGTTTCCACCAGCTGCAGACGCGGCGGGATCAGCAACCGGATCTCCTCGGCGAGCTGGCGCGACAGCAGCTTCGAGCGGTCGCTCGTGCCTTCCTTCCAGCCCTCCAGGTTCAAGGGCGACAGCGGCGGCGGCTGGAACGGCGAGGCCTGGCGCCGCGGCGGCGTGTAGACGCCAGGCACCCGGCTGGTGTTCGGTTTCAGGCCGCCCATGGAGGCCGACGACAGGTCGTTCGACGACGAGGGCTCGGTCGAGATGCGCCGCAGCAGGCCGGAGACGGTGCGCGAGACGGGGTAGGTGAAGAAGGAGCCGGCCGAGTAGCGGTTGGTGTTGTTGGACGAGCTGGAGCGGCCCGCCTGCTGGCGGGAGGGGCGCTGTGGCTCACCACCAACGTCCGACGACGAGATCGGGGCGTAGGCCGACATGTGCTGCTGCGGGGAGGGTGCGGGTGCTTGCGGCGAGGATTGGCCAATCGGTTGTGGGTGGGTGTCGCGTGCTGGTGGCTCCTTCGTGACCGGCCGGGAACGAGCGTGGAGAAGTTGGCGTAGGCAAACAGAGGGTGAGCTGATGTGCTTGTTGCGACCAAGTTTCATAGGCCAAGCCGGCCGACCCCAGAATGTGGCCTGAGCTCCCAGCCACCAAAGACGTAGGGCTGAGTCTGGCCGCGGGCATTCCTTCGCTGCGTGTCAATATTAGTTCCTTTTTTGTTTTCAGCGACCGCCGCAACTAGCCGCCCGTGCCTGTGTCTCCTACCTCGACCCCGAATTCCCACCGTCTTTATACCTCGCGCAAAGCCGGAGCCAAGCCTCAAGAATTGCCTTTTCCGGACACCTGCACTACGTTACGTAAAGAATCGTGCAGTAGGCTGAGTATTTTGCTGGGCATTACAAACCTCCGACGCCAAGACTCTAGACATGCTTCTCTTCTCAAGTAAAAATCCCGATGAATTGGCCATTGAAGCTGGGCATTACTAACTTTCCCGCCGTTGGATGGTTTACACGAATCGTTACATAAGCGCATCACTGCGCTCCACTCTGTTATATCAGGGGCAAGCTTCTAGGTCACTGTTCTCGGCTGATTTTTGCCTTTCGTCTCTCAAACTTGGTGGCACGGGGAAGCTTGGCGGATAGGCCTCTCGCCAGAAGTTGCGAATATAGATGTTCTATGTTCTGATCTCCACGGTCCTATTCCTTAAAAATGCCACGAAAGCAACACATCCTCGTACCATGGGTAGTTGAAGTTATCGTCCGGACGTGAATGTATAATTAATTAGGACAAGGGATAATTATACCTCAGGGGCTTTTCCTTTTCACATAATTGGATAAGTGTGAACCAGTAATACTAGAATTAGCTACGGCAGCTATTTGCGTGTTGTAAACCCCTCCATAGAAATGAGTGAGTCAGCCACTAGTCCTCCCAATACACGATCCAGCATTCTCTAACAACGCCTACTATACACCCTCCCAACCAGGATGACTGCTGTATTACTTGCCCCGTTCTATCCACTAGAACACCCATTTTATGCCTGCATCTCTCCCACTTGGCCCTCAGTGCCTCCCTGCACCTCTCCGGCATGGCCCTCAGTGTCTCACACGTGGCCGTCAGTGTCTCTCTGCACCTCTCTCGCATGGCCCTCAGTCTCTCCCTGCACCTCTCCCACTTGGCTTCTAGTTTCTCTCTCAGAGATAGCGGCTGGTCATCATCCGAAGACGTCTCTGACCAGAACGACTGAAATTCGGCCGCTCCGTCAGTATTGGGTACCATAGTCTCAGGGTTGCTTGTTGGCTCTGAAGTGTTGCGGCTCTCTGGTGGGGGATTGTTTCCTGCTGGTTCGGAGTTGTTCGGTGGTTGGCTCCTTAGGGATGTGCGATGCGGGTCGTTTTCTGAGGGCCCAGAGTTGCTCGGCGGTTGAGACCTTTCATCGTTGCCGCCTTCCAGTGGCATCCTGGTTTCTGTTTCTTCAGGGTTGCTTTCACCCGGCGTTTGAGCCTCCGCGTTTTTGCCGTCCTGTGTTGGTGTATCATGTTTTCTTTCCTGAGGATCGATGGCCAGCTTTCGAGGCTCCTCATCCGTGTCGTCCTCCGGCGTGCTGTCATCTACCCCTTCAAGGTCTTTGTTCACTACTCGGAGCTCCGTGAATCCGGTGACATATTCCGATGGAATCCACTCTGATTCTTTAGTGTCGGTCGTCGCCGTCTCATAACTGTCCCTTGGTGGCTGGTATTCTTCTATTGCCCCAGGTTTTCTCTCTTGCAGCTGAAAGTCTTTGCCATCATCGTCACTCGGGGTTAGATTGCCGAGACAGGGGTCTGGTTCCTCTTGTACTGGTCCCTCTTGTGTTGGATTATCTTGTACTAGGTCCTTTTGTACTGGATCTTCCGGCACCGGTATTTCTGGTAGTGAATGTTCTGGCATTTGATGTTCTGGTTGAGGCTGCCCGGGAAAGTGTTGTTCGGGGGCGAGCTGTGGGCTTACGGGCTTTATGGGTACTGGATGTTGGAGCTCTGGCTGTTTCGACATTGGTAAGGATGATCCTGAGTATTCTGTTTCTCGATATTTTGGCACTGTGACCTTTGCAAGAATATTAATGACTGGCCGTTGTTGTCCTGGATGTTGATCTAGGAGTCGTGTACCGGGACTGTTGGACCCGCTGGCACGACGGCTCCGAGGCCAACGAACGCGGCAGCAACGAGTGGGTGGTACTATACCGCCTCGCACCCGCCAAATGGCACAGCGAAGGCAAGTAGGAGCCCCTAGGCTTCGACCTTAAGCTTGGCAACTGCATGCTTTCGCCGAGAAGCTGCTTGCCGCGTACCTAGAGGCCAAGGACATCGTGAACGAACGCCCCGTGGATGTATGGCACGACATCAATGCGCTCTATGGTGCCAATCGTCCGCGCTTTGACGAAGAGCATCCGCTCGATTTTCAAGATTCATAAGTTCTGGTACCGCGTCTTCTAGCACGAGATTTGGCACCATTTTTATGACGGTAGTTTCGAGCTCAGCGCAGAAGACCAAATACGCCGAGAATTATGAGGAAGTGCGTCATCTCATGCCTGCTGACCACCATCTCGTGCCCGCGGACCGCCGTCTCGAGTGGACGGCGACCAATGGCCAGGGCGACGTCGCTTGTGATCGTCATCAGCGTGATCCGTGATTGGCGAAATTGAAGAAAGTGTCGGTCGATAGCAGCCGGATTGGACAGTGCTATGGAAAGAATGGAAACGACATCCCTGTGGCTGCGGCTTATCGAATCAAGAAGTCCTTATGAAGAGAGGTGCGAAGCGCCCGAACCGTCCTTCCTACTTTGGGCGGGGGATCGCTGTCTTTTCGAATCTGTAGCCCGTCCAAGGTAGAAGCGGCTACCTGCACCGAAAGCCAGACGGAGGCTATCAGTCCAGCTGGCCATGCGGCGAGTATGAGTGGAAGGATTTCCGAAGCAAGAGGCAATGAGGACGATCATTACTACGCAGCATTTTCTTGGGGGAAAAAAAAGAGTGGCAGGGTGATCTTCAATTGACAATGGTATCGTTGTTGATTGATAAAGGCCCTAGGATGAAGGGCCTTGATAGCTTCGAAGTAGCATTTAAGTTGTGCCAACTTCGTTGTCCAAGAACTCGAAGTTTTGGCATCTAGCGGCCATGGTTTGGTGAATAGCCTAAACACAGCGTCGCGCGTGTGATTGCGTGCCCGATTCTTCTACCAACACATATTTTGGCATCTATCCCACTTTCACAGGGACATATTTCAATGGCGCCATCGTTGGATGTGGACTTCGATAATCAAGAGCCACCTCATGCGGCGGCAGGTTGCTGCAGCTGCTGCATCTCAGTCTGGAGAGTGATGATCTGTAAAATATCAGCACCCGTTTCAACGCTCCAAAATGCGGGCAAGCCAACCTCAATCTTCTTCTTCTCGCTGCGCTCCTGTATCTCGCTGATCTGTCCCTCGATGCGCTTGCTACAGTCGTTGTTAGTCTGGAAATTTCCAAACTACGTGATATTGCAACGGATGCTTACATCTCTTTCTCAATAAACTCCAAGCGTCCGCTCACAGCCAAGACGGCCTCGGATTTGTCCTGCTTCAGCAACACGGGGCCCACGAGCTTGTAGATGTTGGCATCGTCGGCGATCTTCTCGAACTCCTAGTAGCGTGGGTGAGAGGAAGGTCAGCATGGTGATTTCGAGGGCGCGAACCTGCTGAACACCCTTGTTCTCTTGTTGTTGCGACTCGAGTTTCTGGCGACCATCGACAACGCTCTGCAGTTCTGCGAAAGCATTAGCAAGGGCGGTAGCAAACGAAGCGGGGGGACAACGCACCACTCTGGAGCTTCTGGAACTCGTCAGTGAGGTCCTGCAGCTTCTTCTGCTGCTCCGCCATCTCCGCAAGTGGTGTCGAAGCCGATTGAAGGAATGGGTGCGGTGGGAGGGGTTTCGCGGGCGGTGGTGGACGGAGAGAGCCTGGTGCCTTGGCATTCGCGGGGCGGCAGTGACATCGGCCCTGCTGCGTGCCTCTGCGTCCGCTCGCCGCTCCAGCTCAAAGCGCAACAACTCTGCCTTGCTCACCCCATCCGTGCCGTTACGCTTCTCGTCGGTAAATTTTCGCTTCGTCCCCCACTCGGGCCATGACTGACATTCTCAGGCGCGCACTTCTCCCTATCTGCGCTCCAGCTCGCGCCCCGAACGCTGCCCTAGCAACCGCCCGCTGATCGCTCTATAAACGCCGACATCTGCTGCATCACCGCGCAGGCGCCAGAGTCTCGACGACAGCGAACCCTGCACAGCTACTCTGCCAAACCTGGTCACATTTCGTGCCACCGAGCCTGCGACATCGAAAACGTAGCGCACTTGTAGACGCGTAGCCAACTTTACCAGCTCACAATGAGCGGCACCGACTTCCTCGGCCGCGCTATCGACGTGGTCAAGAAGGCAATCGAGAAAGATACCAATGGCGACTATGAAACTGCCTACCAGCTGTACTACCAGGCTCTCGAGCTGTTCATGCTGGCTCTGAAGTGGGAGAAAAACCCAAAGTCGAAAGAGATGATCCGCGCCAAGGTTGGCGAGTACATGGAACGCGCCGAAAAGCTCAAGAATCACCTCGCCGAGAACGACACCAGTAATCGAAAGAAACCCGGTGCGATAGGCGCGAACGGCAAGGTCGCCGGTGGCAGTGGGAAGGGTCAGGGTGGTGGTGACGACGAGGAAGACGCCGATTCCAAGAAGCTGCGTGGTGCGCTCGCGGGCGCCATCCTGTCGGAAAAGCCGAATGTTAGGTGGGAAGATGTTGCTGGCTTGGATCAGGCGAAGGAGGCGCTGAAGGAGGCCGTTATATTACCCATCAAGTTCCCCCACCTGTTTACGGGTAAGAGACAGCCGTGGAAAGGTATCCTGATGTACGGCCCGCCCGGTACCGGTAAGAGTTACTTGGCCAAGGCGGTCGCCACAGAGGCAAACAGCACTTTCTTCAGCGTCAGCAGTAGTGACCTGGTTTCGAAGTGGATGGGAGAGAGTGAACGGTAAGTCCCAATTTTCCCCCCTTGCTTTCAATTCTAACCAGTGCATAGTCTCGTGAAGCAATTGTTCAACATGGCAAGGGAGAACAAGCCCTCGATTATCTTCATCGACGAAATTGACGCTCTGTGCGGTCCTCGTGGAGAGGGTGAATCGGAAGCATCAAGACGTATCAAGACGGAACTTCTGGTGCAAATGGATGGTGTTGGCAAGGATTCCAAGGGTGTTCTGATTCTTGGCGCAACAAACATCCCATGGCAGCTCGATGCCGCCATTAGGAGACGTTTCCAGAGGCGTGTTCATATCAGCTTGCCTGATCTTCCTGCACGAATGAAGATGTTCGAGCTCGCAGTTGGCACTACGCCATGCCACCTGAAGCCCGAGGACTACAGAGAACTTGGTCGACTAAGCGAGGGATACTCGGGTAGCGATATCAGCATCGCCGTGCAGGATGCGCTGATGCAGCCTGTGCGAAAGATCCAAACCGCAACGCACTATAAGAAGGTATGGGCGTGAATTCTTGTTTGCGAGTTTTTCTTACTAATCTATTCGTCAGGTCATGGTGGAGGGTGAGGAGAAGCTCACCCCTTGCTCGCCGGGCGACGCTGGAGCAATGGAGATGCAATGGACGGAGGTCGAATCTGACCAGCTTCTGGAGCCTCCGCTCATGCTGAAGGACTTCGTCAAGGCCATCAAGAGCTCAAGGCCTACTGTCAGCGGAGAAGATCTCACGAGAAACGCAGAATGGACCAAGGAGTTCGGTAGCGAGGGTAACTAAGAAGGCGGCAGTGAGAATAGTTTTTGTTTTGCGTACATAGCGGCTGGGTGGACATGGGCGTTTTACTGTAGCTACCGGAGAGCATCATATACCAAGTGCACGGGGCAGCGCGAGTCAGGACGTGGACCCTTGCTTGCTGGCATCCTAGGTCCTCCGCCGCATCCTCCGCATCCTGTCCCCTTCTGACCCTCACCTGATCGTCTGTTGTTTACTTGCAGTCGCGCTGTGGGCTGCTGTGGAATGTTCATCTGCAAACTCCGAGGCTTCCCAGATTGATCCTTCGATAGTCCGTCTTCTTGAGCACAAACGCACGTCAGCTTCCTTTGAGCTCCGCGTCAACCCCGGAAGCTAGCTCCAAAAGCAACAACACCATGTTGTGCAACCTAGCATTGGCAGCTGCCTGCCTGTTCGCCCACCAAGCAAGCTGCCATGATGCAAGCAGCCATCTTTCCGCAGCCGGCGCTCCCGCAAAAAGGGTCGCCGTCATAGGTACGCACGCAGCAGCCTAGCTCCGCCCGTCAAGCTCCCCCCGTTACCGTCGAACTGCGCATCGAATGACGGGGTTGACGGCTGACACCACACCTGCCCGTAGGTGCCGGCGCCGGTGGCTCGTCCGCCGCCTACCATCTGTCCGAGTTCGCGTCGTGGGCCGGCATCCCGACCAACATCACCGTCTTCGAGCGGGCGCCCTACATCGGCGGGCGCTCGACGACCGTCCACGCGTACGATGCGCCCTCCATCCCCGTCGAGCTCGGCGCGACCATCTTCGTCCAGGTTAACACGATCCTGATGGACGCGGTGGCGCGCTTCAACTTATCATCGGATGGCCGCACCGCCATTGTCGACGACGACGACGAGGAGAACGATAAAGAGCGGGATTTCCTGGGAGTCTGGGACGGGCATGAATTTGTCCTGACCACCCCTGAGGATATGGGATGGTGGGATAAGGCGCGGATGCTGTGGAAATACGGGCTCGCGCCGATACGCACCATGCAGCTGATGAAGAAGACGGTGGGCGCGTTCCTGGACATGTATCAGGAGCCGCATTTCCCATGGACTTCATTGTCGGAAAAGGCACATGAGCTGGGACTAGTGGAGGCGTCTGCGGCGACAGGAACGGAGTTCCTGAGAAAGAATGGGATTGGGGCTGCCTTTGCGCATGATGTGGTGCAGGCAAGGTATTCAATCACGTCAACTTGATATACAAGACAACAGCTAACTAAAGTCTACAGCACCCGTGTCAATTACGCTCAAAACTTACCCCTCGTCAATGGGCTCATCTCCATGGTCTGCATGGCCACCGATGGCGCCATGAGCGTCGACGGCGGCAATTGGCAGATTTTCTCCAACATGGCCACTGTCGCGACCAAGGACATCAGGCTCAACACTTCCATTTCCGCCATAGCCAAGCAGTCTGACGGCACGTACAAGCTCACACCCAAGGACGCATCCACCAACGAGCTGCAAGCGTCGGAAGACTTCGACGCTGTCATCCTCGCAGCGCCCTACCAGTTCGCCGACATCGACTTCACGCCGCAGCCCCAGCACGTGCCGGACACGATCCCGTACGTCCAGCTGCACGTCACGCTCTTCACGTCGCCGCACCGCCTCGCAGCGTCAGCCTTCAACCTGCCACCGGGCTCCCCGGTGCCGCAAGTCATCCTGACGACGCTCGCGCCGGGCGACGTGCCCAACGACGACAGGGACACGGACCTGCCCAACAAGTCGCACGTCGGCAGCGCGGGCTTCTTCAGCATCAGCACGCTGCGCGCGGTGCGCAACCCCGCCACCGGCCGCCGCGAGTTCCTGTACAAGGTCTTCTCGCCTGCGCCCGTCACCGGCGCCTTCCTGGCCAAGATCCTCGGCGTGCGCACCGACTTCGACGACGGCGAGAGCGAGCTCGGCGAGGACGTCGTCGGCCGCCAGGGCGACGTGACGTGGGTGCACCGCAAGGTGTGGCACAGCTACCCTTACGAATTCCCGCGCGTCACGTTTGAAGAGCTCAAGCTGGATGAGGGGCTGTGGTACACAAGCGCGATTGAGGGCTTCATCAGCACGATGGAGACGAGTGCGTTGGCTGGGAAGAATGTGGCGAAGCTGGTCGTTGATGGGTGGGTCGGTGGTGATGAGAAGCGTGAGAAGGGTACGGATAGCGCGGAGGGTGATGAGGAGGGCGTGAAGGAGCTCTGAGAAGCTTTGGAGAAACCCCCTGAAGGAACGCTATAGCCTCTGAAGGGGTGATCATGTTGGGATTAGAGAAGGGATCTTGACTAGAGCAGAGAGAATAGGGGATTCGCGAATCGGCTTATTTCATGAGGTGGATGCAGATTGCGGATTTGCGCGGGCAGAGAGTTAAGCCGTGTTTGTTGACGATCAAGCGCTACGTTACGAATTCTAGAAACACTGGTTTTTCCTTCGCAAGGCCGCCATCATACATGTTCCCTTCCATCTTGCCGATCTGTCAGAGAAACATTCCCAACCCCTCCTCCAACATCAGCCCTACCCCATATTAAAACCAACACCGCTGACTCGTCTACCGAGATGCGCACAGAAGAACATCGAACCAGTTCCCTTCGTATTCGGCAAGCTAAGAACTGCCGGCCCTTCTGACAACGACGATTACAACAACCGTTGTGTCAACTTTCTGGGTGCCTCGCCTCCGCTCCACCACATCATGAATGACTCGTCTGAACGCGTCGGCGTCGCGGCTGTGTGCATTTTATCTCTAACAGAGCCGACTTGCGGTTTTTTCGCGATTTAATCTGAGCGTAGATTGTTGTTCTCCACATCGTCTGCGACGACGGCGGCTTTGCGTTAGGCATGAAGTCTGTCTTGAGGGTTGTGGCCGGAGAGGAGAGCCGAAGGTCGAGGAATGGAGGTGGATCGTGCGGCTTAGCTAAGACGGGACAGGGAGGAAGGTAGAATCATGGGCACACGATGGATTGCAGAATGTTTTGTACTTCCTATGAACGATGCTGCACTCCTCACTGATGGGTAGTCAAAGCAAACGGCGAGAATGAGATGTTTCGCATCTGTTCAGATGAAACTGGGTCCTTGGATTCAACTACCCACGTCAGCAGGGTGCAGTATCTTTGACAAGGTAGGAGTTGCGATGCTAACTTTGTCTGCGCCTCGCCTCGGGTAGAGGGGAGTAGAGCAAAGAGAAGAGAATGATCGCTCAGGACAACAGAAGAGCAGTTCCCTGCTCTCTTCTCTCCACTCCCCTTTCGCATACGCGTTGCTTCCTCATTCAAATGAACTATCGAGTCAAGTAGCATATTGACCAACTCCTCATCTACTTCTTCTTCGGCCGCAACATAAAGATGGTGGGCAATACCAAGCCAAGCTAAACCAAGCCACAAGCGTTCTACGGATCTTTCCTTCAAGTAGGCGAACCGTGGCTGCACGATGCATCTAGATCAAACACGTGGCTGTCAGTCCGATCATTATGGCTGAGCCACATAGCCCTCATTCCAGTCCACCTCCCGAAAAAAGTGCGCGTTGCGCGAAGAATCGAGTCAGAAAGGCAAAGGTGGAAGAGGCTGAAGGGGCGGGAACATTCTACGGAGAAATAGCGAAACGACGGCATTTTCCATGAGAGGATGAGGAATCTCCCGAAAAGGAAGGCATTTTGGCGCAAGGCCAGGAAATCATCACAGACTACTGATTTCTCTTCTCGTTCTGAGAGTCGATGAAATGGCGTTGAAAATAGCAGCAAGGAAATAATTGGCGAAAGATGGGCGAGTGGAGAGGGAAAACGGTGTTTTGATGCTCCTGTCGCGCCTAGAATTAGTGATGCCAGACGGCGTCAATCGTCGGCCGTCGGCAATTGATCCGCGTCGGCAACATCGGCCGGCTTGTGGGCACTTCGCCTTCAGACCGTTGTGAGAAGAAAAGACTTGGCCTACTATGGAAAGGTAAAACCTTAAAAATTTCCCCGCGGAAAGGAGATAATGGTGTGATGTTTGCCGGTGTCGGACCGTAAAGATGGATGGTGAAGTGGAGACTGGAGAAAGAGAGGAAGAAAATGATGATTTTGATGTGTTAGTGCGTACAGTAATACTTACGCGTCGTCCTTCCCGCGGGCCGGTCGTTGCAGGCGCGGTTGGATGCGCGCGATTTACCGCACGTGGGATGGTTCGCGCAAGCCACCCCGCCGACTTGGCCCGGCGCGTTGCAACTAGTGTCTTAGCAGAATTGAGAGGATGCTTCTTCGTGTTGTGCTTCTGTTGTTCGGTCGAAGTGGCTGTACAGATCAGTGATGTACGGAACCAGTACTCCTAAGTAGCGTCGCGATTTGGGTATTGCTTTTTCTGGTACATGCTGCGCCGCAGGGCGGATAATTTGCCCACCTGTGCGGCAAAGCACCTTGATTCTAGAAGCTTGTGTTCGCGCGGGTGGCTTCGGCCAATGATCCGTAATCTAATCAGTCATACGGAGTATTCCACGGGATCCGTTCGGAGAGGCGTTCCGAATTTTGGAGAACGGGAATCGATGAAAGGTAACGGGCCATTTGAGTACCTGTGAGCTTCGAATATTTTGAGTGCTGCATGAAATGGTGCAGAAGGTGGTTCGACATGCGGTAGGATTCGATAAGGAACTTGGCAGGTTCCTGGGGCGTCATTGGCGGCCGTCAAATTCCAGGCAGAAAAAGACAAGATGAAGTAGTGCGATGTAGATTGTGGCTGCGGCAGATTGAAGGATGCGGCAGGTGTTTTGCTGCGGAGACATGTGCCGTGTCTTGCATGATGCAGGGCCGTTGGTTGCTGTACCGCCAAAGGGGTGCTGAGATCTGTGGACGACAAAGTCTGCGGCTGCAGAAGAGTCTCTATTTGGAAGCTGCTTTGCATATCTCAGTTACGAAATGGACCGATCGGATCTCGCAAGCTGGCAACCGAAGCACCTGGCCGTCGTCACACAGGAGCCCCATCTTTCTTGTCATCACACCCCATAGATCTGCAGGAGCTACCTCTCCTACGGTGATATTCCGCTGTGGGGGAGGGGGCCAAAGAAACAGCCGACTCCCAGAGAGACGGCGCGGCCGCTCGGGACAGCAGTTGAACACCACGGCGACGGCCAACCAACCATGGGACGACGAGCAACAAGTACGGCCGAGGACGAGCGAAGATGGTCCGCTCGGATGGGGCCCCTTTTGGATCGGGTGAAGTCTGTCTCGACACAAGCCGAGAAGGCGTTGAACGAAGGGACCGACCTGGTGGTAAACGTGGCGCCCTCGCTGGCCAGACCAGCGACGGAAGATAGCGGAGCGTAGATTTGATGCAAGTCCTAGCGCGAGGGAAGCGGGCCGGGGCTGGCGTTGATTGGGGCAGGAGCCGCGTCAGAAGGAAGAATTGCAGCTGAAGCCGCTGCGTGCGGCTGAGGGGTGGCGCGCATTCGTCTCCGGCGCCGGAGTTTGCATTTTGTCAAGTGCCGCTCTTTCGATCGGCAGCGCTGCCGTGACCGTCAGCCGGTAGCAATGCGGTTGGCGGCCGAAGGGCCCTGCTGATCGCTGTGCTACCTGCGAAAGCCACGCAGGCAGTGGACTGGGTTGCAGTGGTGTTGGAATGGTGCCGGAGGCAGTCTGCCGCTGGGCTCGGGGAATGACTCGCTTAGGGCAGGCGCAAATCAGTGATTCGCCTCGCCTGCCACGTTCAAGTTGCTGCAACCGGCAAAGCGTCGGCCTCAACGTCTTCATTGCGTCTGCGCGCCATCGCCCAGGACCCACCCATGCCTACGCCTCATCACCGCAGGGCTCACCAGCTCTCGCGCCGCCCGCCTGATAGGGCAGGCCCCAAAATGGCGACGCGCTCTCCACAGGCCAATGACGCCTCCGCCAGGGACCATCCGAGCCAGGCCAGCGGTACGCCCGGCCAGGGACCCGCCCCGGAAGCAGCCCTTTAAGCTGCTGTGTCGCTTGGAAATGCTTGCATTGCCTCTCTGTCTTTACGTCTTCGTTCCGTTGGTTGACTCCCGTCTGACCAAGGGAGTCATGCCGTGAACACAGGCAACAGCTGCCCCTCGCGTTCCACCACATCATCTCACCACCGTCGTTGCACCAGCATAAACTTTCAGCCCGAGTCAGCTTCATTCACCGCGTCTTTTCTCCAGCCCTCGTCATTCTGTGAGTATGTGCACCGTGGATCCCTATAGACAACACATCTTTTCCGCTTCTGGCACAGCGCCCCAAACTCTCTGCCCAATCCTGTCCTTGCACCGCGCCCGAATATTGATTTTCGTCCTGCGACACCTTTCTGGCCACTGCAAAAAGACCCACACCAATCATCGTCACTGCCCGAAGAGAAGCACGAACTCACGCCGCACAACCTGCAGTCATCCGGACTTCCCGTGCCCTTTTGTGCCCTCCGCTCTCTCCGCTCTTTGCTCCAGACCTCAGCTCAATACACGCCCCGCTGCGAATTTATCTTCGGGCCTCCCGCTCCCGTTCCCGCCCTTCGCGCCGCCCAGTCAAAGCTTCCCGACCTGAATGCGGAGGTAGACCCGGGGGCTCCGTTTAGTCCCGCCCTTGAACTCATTCGACCAAGCCGTTCCGACTCGGCAAACTTCATCTCACCATGGCCAAGGGAGACCCTAGCCATGCGGAAGTGCTCGTGGAGAGCATTTGCTTTTACGTCTTCGCTCTTCTCTTCTTCGTTGGCAGGCTGTAAGTCAATTGGCTTCAAACACTTGACCGTTGTCTGATTGGTCCTAGTTGGTCGAGAGCAATTACTACAGGATCCATCAGGAGACTTGCTTGTGAGTCCCTCTCAAGTCCCAAGACAGCCATTACATGCTGACCAAGTCACAGCCGATGACTATGTTATGATCGTGACGTTCCTATTCTACACTGCACTAATAGTGCTTCTGAATTTCAACATCCGCTTCGCTAGCAACCTCATGCACCCTTCGGAGTTAGAAGCAGTTCTCGCCGATCCCGAGGAAGTCAAAAGCCGAATCTTTGGCAGCAAAATCACACTCGCCGTAGAACAGTGCATGATCCACGCGCAATGGGGCACCAAGGCCAGCCTTCTCATCCTCTACCACCGAATGACCCAAGGACTGCGCGAGAACCTATTCAACAAAATCGTCGCCGGCTACGTGCTTCTCGGTTATATCATCATCCAGATTACATTCTTCGGCGTCTGGTGCCGTCCCTTCAACGAGTACTGGTCGATCAATCCAGCCAACGAGCAGTGCTCCAACTACGGCAACTACTGCATCATGATTCTTGTATTCAACACCTCGTCGGACCTATTACTCATGTTCGTACCCATCCCACTGATCTGGAAGGCACAAATGAAGCGCAAGAAGAAGATCATGTTGTGTGCCGTCTTCTCGCTCGGTCTCTTCAACATTGTTGCCGCAGTTCTCAACAAGACGTACAACTGGATCCTGCCCGGTTCCCACGTCTACATGATCTGGTATGTGCGCGAAAGCAGTACAGGTATCTACGTCGCCAACGCGACTTGCTGCTGGCCGCTGTTCCGCAAGATTGTGGCCGCCACCGGCCTCAGCGGATCATGGACCAACTCCGCCTCCGGACCTCAAGGCCCGAGCAAGTACATGTACGACGAGTACGGCAACAAGACGGCCATGAACGACGGCACGGGTGCCAAGTCGTCGACGAACCGAAAGAGCACCATCCGCGGCTCCCAGCACTTCAGCAAACTCCGCTCCGTCCGCGACCGCACCATGCACAGCCTGCACTCAAACAGCACACACACCGGCGGCATCCTGACCGCGCACGGTGGCACCATCCGCCGCGGAAGCCAGGATGGACGCGATGCCAACGGCAGCCAGGAGGCCATCAACAGCAGCTACGGCGAGCACAGTTCCAGCATGCCCCTCGAGATTTGGCGACAAGTCGACTACGACATCGAGGCTGGCCAGGCGCGCACACCGAGCATGTACGAGGACAAATACAATGCCGAAGGGAAGACCGATATTGTCATGGGGTTGAGGAGTGATGTCGTAACGACGACAGTGACGGAGGTGAAAGGTGGTCACGCGGCGAGAGAGAGTGGGCACAGGAGGAAAGAGAGTATGTTTGGTGAGGGAAGTTCGAGCGGAAGCAGTGGTGGGAGGAGTGAGAGTGCGAGTCGTGCGTCTAGTAGATGAGCATGAGCACGGGTTTAAGAATTCTCTTTTGTTTAATTTCTATCTTTGGTCGAAGCGACATGGACATTTAAAGGTGGAAAAATCGGCGTGCTCAGAAAAGGATGGAGAAGGACATTACTTACGATACCCAGGACTTAGAAAACTATTTCCATTTCATTGCAATTCTGGCTTTAACTCGCAAGAATGTGAAGATGGCAGTTGATGCTCCCGGACTGCTCAGGCCCTTCAAGATCTTCTCCAATCCCGAAGGCACAAGAGGGAACGATCGCCACTCCACCCTGCAGGTATCCGATAGCCCTGCAGAGACACGTACTTACCCTGGCTACAGTTGGGCCTGACCCAAACACTTGGATCTCGTCTTCGTATCTCAGTTTGTATACCCCTGTTGCAGATCAGACTGTGCTGGGTCTCCTCCGCATCTCACCGCCTTGCCTACAGCAAATACACGCACAAACAACGTTTTTTGTTTCTTCTTTGATCTTCTCTGTTTGTATCAGAAATATGCTTCCCTGATGGTTGATCTCTTTGGCTGTCGACTTCGAATCGAGCGGAGGCAGTGCGCTGTATTCAGGGGTGGCGTGAGATGATTGGACTGCCGTTCTTTTTGACGAGCTGAGCTTGATCTAACCTGCTCTTTACTGTCAGCTTTGCTCACAATTATGTGGATTTCTGGAAGGTAATCTTGTGAGGTGGAGGTGGCGTGGGTAAGTGATGGTCTCGAACAGAGGCTGTACGGACCGTTTGTGTAGTGGGATTCGTGGGATTAATAGTATTGGCTCTCATGTTTGCACATCGCTTTTGTTCTTCGTTTTTCTTGATGTCATTGAATATTCTCCGCTCGTACAACTAGGTCCATGGTGTTGAACCAGTGACTTCCTTGCCCCATTCTTTCGGCGCCAGGACTTTCTACACAAAATACCTCCCACATCCTGATTGCCTTCATGATTTCTTCTCTTCTCTCACATGTCACGATGAACCAGAAAATTCACAGCCCGTGAGGCCGTCGTCTGGTCCTGCCAAATTGCTCTGTATCGTCAAGTGCATGCGTACCCTAAACCCTTCACATGTCAGACCTCAAAAGCATGTGCTTGACACATATCAAGAAGGTGCCCGCTGCGAATACACTTGCTTCTCAATGGTCATTTTCCCCATGCGGACCAGCAAGGTGGTCACAGTGGCGTGCTTCCTGAACTCTCTACATTCACATGTGACCTCTCTGTGCATTCACGGGTGGCCACGACGGGCCACATGTCGCCAGGTGGCTTCCCTTCTCAACATCATGACCCTGAGACTGCCCAACTAGGACGGCACATGCCGACGGATGACTGCCACCCTGACCACCCTGCGTCAAAGGGTCTTTCACATGCGTGCAAATTCTGCCGGCCACCCACCCAAACGGTCACGGTCGCCCAGGAGCTCCTACCTCGTTCTGTCGTCACCATGGTGGCGGAGCTCGTGCCTCTGTCCGGACACCACCCTCCTCCTACCTATATAAACCCTACCATGGCACGACCCAAACGCCTCCTTTTCTCTCCAGCTCTCTTTGCCTTTTGGCTTAGATCAAGTGTAGTATCTGTTCTTTTTAGTTTAATCTCTAGAACGCCCCTACGGGGGTATTTCTTTTGATTAAACTAGTTTTTGGAACCCGGCCAAGTGGCCGCTGGGCTCCGCCTAACGTCACTGACCACAGTGTCGCTCGTATTGCACTACCTCGGGCTGACGCGAACCCTCTTTTCGTTGTGTTTCCTTCACCTTGAGTGGAGGCACGAGGAAGAAAGGCTACATCTTCGTGAAGAAGACGGATGGTCTGAAGCTGGCTCACCGTGATGTCTGAAGCCGGCTTGCCATGATGGTGTTCACTGAACAGACTGCCGTGGGCATTGATGGTCGAAAGGTCATGCGAAATTCATCAGACTTCAGTCATGGGCAAACAAACATTGAAATGAGCTCCACATCTTGGGGCGCGAAGCATAACGACGGTACCGAGCACGCGGAACCCACAGGTCAAGACATAGGCACCACTATCTGACGCTCAGGAATCTTTCTGATTCAGTTTGCCTTCACTCAAGGGCAATTCTTGTCCGGCGGGCCTGTTCTACCCACCCGGATATGTACACCCACCACGTAGTCTACTTCCTTCAATCCGCCCAATCCCACCACGCCCCATCAATCAAGCAAGCAAAGAAGCCTCCACCTTAGTTGGACTCCCTGGGCGTAGCAGCGAAGTACGGCCGCACGAACCTATCACGCAAGCAAGTCAGCATTTCTCCCCGATTCTTAACCAAGCCCTTCCTCGCCGCAATTCCATCGCCCTCCAGTCCAATGACCACGCACCTGTCGCTGTTGAAGACCTTGGTCTCGGCGCCGAGCAGCTCTTTTTCGCGGGCCTGGTTGGCGAGGTGTCTCCGGACCTGGTCCCTGTCCTCCTCGGCCTGCAGCAGCGGGATCAGGTGGATGCGGCTCCACATCTTCTCGCGGGCGAGCTCACTATACACCACACAGAACAACGCCAAAAAGTCAGCCAAATGTATCTTCATCCACAAATCCACCAATTCCCTCCAGAACCTCGAATTCCATCGTTCTTCGTCCATTGGGTGCGTGCGTGCGTTGCGCGGGGGAGGGGAACAAATTCGGGGATGGGCGTGGCGTACTTGTGCTCCCGGATGCCCTGGCCGATGCGCCAGAAGCCGTAGGTCATGATGCCGCCCATGATGGCGAGGTAAGCGGCCGGGCGGAAGCCGCGGGCGGGCAGGTTGCGCTTGTACTGGACGGGCTCGTAGCCGCCGACGGGCGGCATGTCCTGAGGCATTGCGGCGGGTGGGGTCGATCGCGTGTGGCGACGGGTTCGGGAGAGCGGTCGTGCGGCTTCGTCGCCTTTTGGGTCGTTGCGGTGGTGGCGGGGTTGGGTGGTTGTTGTATGATGAGGGTGGTGGTTTGGCCCGTAATGCGGATTGCCTGCGCCGTGAGAGGTTGGCCGAAGCTTGCAGCGTGCCTTTGTCGGGAGAACGTCGGCGGAAATTTGGCTGCTGGAGCATGGACCCCGATTCCGTTGCACTTTTTTGGCCTGGACGTCACACACCACCACACCGCGAAAAGCACATCCTCTTCGGACGGGAAAGAAATTTTCAATTGTGACGACAAACATGGCCGACGACGAGAGACCAGCCAAGATGCAAAAGCGGGAGCACAGCCCGCAGACCGAGGAGGCTGCCTTCGCGCAAACCGCTCAGCCTGCCGCCGCCAATGGCTCAGAAGACACCACCACCACAGCCGCCGCCCAGCCCGACTCCGCGCAGACTGGCGCCGCAAACGACAACGACGATGCCATGAGCGTGGACGACAACGCAGGCGACAATGCCGAAGCCTCGACCACCGCCGCCGCTTCCTCCGACCAGCCCGCCAAACCAGGCCCGCCGCCCGGCATGACCAAGTCGGCGTGGAAGAAGATGAAGCGACAGCAAGAATGGGAGGCCGGCCGCGACGCCCGCAAGGCGCAGCGCAAGGAAAAGAACAAGGCGCGCAAGGAGCGCAAGCGCCAGGCGCACGCCAATGGCGAGGACAACAACGGAGGGGCTGTCGACCATCCGCACAAGGACCAGCGCGAGGCGCAGCAGAAGCTTCGCAACCAGAAGGCTGTGCAGCTGCCTATCACGTTCATATTTGATTGCAGCTTCGACGAGCTCATGATGGAGAAAGAGATGAAGAGTTTGGGGCAGCAGATTACGAGGAGTTACTCGGATAACAGGAATGCCCCGTACCGCGCGCACCTGTGTATCTCGAGCTTTGGTGGAAGCTTGAAGGAGAGGTTCGACGGGCTGTTGAACCAGCATTACAAGTCGTGGAAAGGTTTCAGGGTATTTGAGGAGGATTTCGTCGAGGTTGCGGAGAAGGCGAAGGATTGGATGAAGGATTTGAAGGAGGGTGGTCGCCTGGCTGGGACGCTGGCTGAGATCGCCTCTCGCGAGAAGAAGAATACTGCGGAAGCAGGAGAGAGTGCGGAGGCCGCACCGAACAACGATAAGGAGGGAGAGATTGTGTATCTGTCGTCCGAGGGCACTGAGACTCTCAACGAGCTGAAGCCGTACAGCACCTACATCATCGGCGGTCTAGTGGACAAGAACAGATACAAGGGTATCTGCCACAAGCGTGCCACCGAGCGAGGTATCAAGACTGCGAAGCTGCCCATTGGCGAATTCCTGCAGATGAACAGCCGCAGCGTATTGGCGACAAATCACGTCAACGAAATCATGCTGCAGTGGCTTGCTTGCGGTGATTGGGGCGAGGCCTTCATGAAGGTTATCCCGAAGAGGAAAGGAGGCCAGTTGAGGAGTACGGGCGAAGAAGATGACGAAGAGAACGACCATGAGAATGCGGAAGCCGAGACTGGTGAGGCCGCAACTGCGGAGGAGGCGATAGACAATACCCACGCCGAGGCAGGTTCTAGCACAGCGGCAGCTGAGACAGCAGCCAACCAAGCCTCAGAGGCCGCAGAAGCCAAGGCTGAATGATTGCGAATCTAGTAAGCGATCCTGTAATATCATTCGATCGACAGGAATCATGCATGTTCCATTCCGCTATTGCCTTCTTCATTGCATGCAAGAACACGTGGAAATCTTCGGTTAGACCAATGATGAGGCACCCGCCAGGCTGCCTCGGGTGGCTATGTCGAGTGTTTACGCGACCCGAGCACGTATATGAGCCTTGCCCCGCGCTGACGAGTCCCAGCCTTGTTATTCTCACCTGTATTTCTCCCCCCACATGAATACCTGCGCCATTGCTCTTCCACCCTGGAAGCATGGCGGAGGTTGTCGGTATCGTTGCGGGAGCCGTGCAATTCCTTGATGTCGGCTCCCGTGTCCTCATCAGCTTTTCACGCTTCTGTTCGGATCTTCAGCATGTCCCTCGCAGGATCAAGCGAGTTCGCCGACAACTTGAGCAGACTCTTCAGCTCGTGGAGTCGATTAAGTCCGACGTCGAAGCACCGAATACCGGCCCTGGCACGACCCTTGCCGGAATCATATCGCAGGCACAGGTTGATATTGCAAAGAGCCTCCTTGGAGATGCGGCAGTACAGGTGATGGAGCTACAAATCTTGTTAGACAAGATCGCGCCCGCAGGCAATGGATTTGTTGAGAAGACATGGAGAGCTGCGGTTGCAATGAAAAAAGAGGAAGATATTCTACGCAAATGCGGTGACATTGAAACAACAGCAGGTCTCCTTCAAGCTTGGATGCAGCACCAGAGTCTTATGCTCATCAGAGAGGACATGTATGTATACAACAGAAGGAGGGTTTAATTTTATAACACTGACAATTATCAGACTCGTCGATAAAGACAATTCCACAAAGATATCCAATGTCAATCAAACACTAAGCACTGTACAACAGAGCGTCGGTGACATGCCCAAGGTGATCGAGAGTATTGTTCAGACCTCGCAAGGTGCGGTCCTCCGAGAAATTGGTACAAACAGATATCATCTCGACGAGACGACACGGCGGCTTGAGCAGAATCTCGACGTTGTCAAACATGACATTCTTCAGGGGGTCACGACTGCGGGGGCGAGCTCGCATAGATTGCTGCAATCACTTAAAGGTGATATCGTTGATGAGATAGTGCTAGACAGAAAGAGCCGGTCCACTGAGAGTCAAGCCTTGCATTCGCAATTGGCTTCGATGCAACAAATGATGAGCCAGATACTGGTATGTAAAATCAAATTCAGTACTTCCGACCCTTTTACTAACACTGTACAAGATCCATAACACAAGTCAACGGCTGATATCTAAACCTTCCTACCTGAAAGACATTGAAGCCAGAACAAGGAGCGCCTCGCCCCGGTCGTCAAACTCTGGTGGCTCGCTTGTTCGCAGTCGCCCGGAAAGTGGTATCCTCTGTACCTGCAAAACCCGGAGAGCCCAGTTTCGCAAGACCTGGAGGAATTTCCGACTTCGCTACGATCCGACTCTGGCACATGATTCCAGCTGTCCCCTCCATCCTAGATCGAGCACTTCTTGGACTCTCGGTGTTCGTGCTGCCCTGCCGGCTCTGTGGTCCTGTTGCATTGACATGGCACTTCAAATTGATTTCGGTTCTGGTGGTTTGGCCGTGTCTCCCAGCATCCGAAGAGCAGCGAGAATTGTCGAACATAAAACATCTCCAGTGTTCTGTGCATTGGATAATATGTTTTGGTATTTTAGGGTTTCAGGATATTCTGGCTTACAGAATCCGAATTTGGAGTCTGATTTGCGGAACGTGCTTGAAACATTCAGGATCAATCTTTGTCAGGCATTCCATGCTGGTAGCGCTACTGCGTTTGACCAGAGTAGTAGAGGAGCCACGGTTCTGTATGTAAGTGTCGACGAATTGAATTAATTTTGCGCTTCACTAATTCCGGTACAGTATTTTCTTCAAACGGTCCAAGCCTCCCGGAATGTTCTTAGTAGATTGCCTACATACGAACTAGTAATCTCGATTATCGAACTCCTTTTTGAAGGCGGGGCAGAAGGTAATCCAAATGGGTGAGTAATCGTCCACTACTTGGGGCAATGGTCTTTTTATGCTAACGCTCGATCAACGGGTTTTTCCGACGCCGCTCAACTAACATACTACCATATAACCCTGTTTATTACTCGAGTATGATCGACCCTTTTGACTGCAACGTGGAAATACCTGGTTACACTATATATAATGGCGATGAGCTGTTAGAAATATGGCGAGACGCTGATCTATTGCCTGGTCAGTATACCGCTCATTCAGTGTGAACTTCCTCGGAAGTTTTCTTATGGTTGATATACGCAGAACTCGATTTGCCCCCAAGATATGCAGCAGCCATTCGAAAATCCCTACCTTTGCTGGAGGAGAGCATCGAAAGAAACACCTTTGAAAAAAAGCACGGGGGTCTGCCCTCTGTGCTGTCATTTACGCTGAATTGGCCGGAAGGGAGACGACTTCTTCTTGCAGCCGGTGCCGATCCCTGGCAAAGCATAGAATTTGCTTTGGAACTTGGCGATTTGGACGCGTTGATGGACCTGCTTCATAAGGACCTTCCATTTTTCTACGACTTTTCAGCTGAAAATCTGCTAAGCAAGTGGGCGATCAAAACCGACGACCTTTCCGATTCTGCACGCAATGCCTCGTTGGACTTAATCATCAATCACCTCGTTCAACTTCGTAGACGTTTTTTGGATCTGGCCCGGAAACATCTCACGCCCCAGCTACAAAGAAGCCTTTGTATCGATGCCGATAGCCGTCAAGAAGACACCTTTGATTGCAATTTGTTACGAGTTTACCAAACGCTAATCTCCAAAGGTATCAACACACCATCATTCCTGTACCCGGGCCATCAACCGTCAATGTACCACTTATCTTGCGTTGATGCCCTTGTCGCGGAACAGCTATTCCGCGCTGGGTTTCACCAGCTCGATTTCAAGGATGAAAATGGAGTTCGCCCTGTCGAAGTAGCCTGCAGAAAGGGAGATTCGGAGCTAGCTCTCTGGTACCTTCAGCATGGAGCTGTACCGCATAAATCACTCGTTTGGATTCTTGCTGCATCACTCAAATGGGTTCATTGGTCAGACGACGCTGTCAAGAAAAACATTTCCATCTGTGGCTATCCCGAGAGCGATGACTGTCAATGTCACTGCAGTTCTAAAGGATGTCTACCTTCAACGATCCTACAAAAGCAACAGAATTACAGTTCGCTTGAACGGTGGGTTCAATGTATCCCAAAGCGAAGTCAGCTTGAAGCATACAAGGAAGGCTGCAGACTCGAAGTATTTCGGAGATTAGGGATGTCGCACACGTGTTGTAAACACAACAGCGACCCGCATACCAGTCCACCCTATTACATGAGACAGCAGATGCCGATAGACGATGGATGCGATATAAGAGAAGAGGAGCAGGACTTTGCCGTAATCCTTGACCAGTATCTTTGTCTATTCGACCAGCTATGGTTGGAGTTCATGGGTGATTCCAAGACATACTGGGATGCGTGGCTGGCCGCGATAGCCATGATGTTGCCAACCGAGTCAACACTGACATTCGGTTCTGTTCCAGGATTTTCTGTGGATACGTATTGGTGCCTCCGTTGCGACGCTCAGCCAGGCTTTGACTTGATTGAGGAGTATGGTCCCCATGAGAAGTTGATCCGCTGGATAGTTGGCCAGTACTCGAATGTTAAAAGTTCATTAGCAGAGTTTTGCCGGCTCTCTGAGCCTTGGCATGTTCTAAGGGCTTGGACTTCATACTGTGTCGCCGTTGGGATTCATCCTCCCCGTTCAATTATGGGATACGAAAATATGACACATCTTCCCGAAGATTTCGATATGGACTGTTTACCGGAGGACCTCATCACTAATTCCAGAGTCAAAAGAATTCCTGATTTCCTGTTCCTGGATCCAACAGAAAGGGTGGAAGGAGCAAAAGAGTTCACTCTAAAAAACCTCGTAGCCACCATGACTCCTGTCATCATACTAGAAATCGGTTTTGGACGAAACATCCCAGAGGATCTAAAACGGCATTTTGAGGCGGAAGGATTGCTGCGAGACGGCGTATTGGTGCGACCTACATTCAAAGAGAACCCCGAGTCGATCTTTGAAGATTGTTTCGACGCGCTTTTCGATTCATCATCATTTTGAGCCCCCAATTTTTATCTCGGAACTGAATCAGTACCACATGCTATGCAATCCTTTTACGCCTGGGCATATTGACAGTTGGCTCGTCCTCTTTCGTATTTCATGAGACCTTCATCTGCAGCAAGAGACTGGCACTCCTCGTGGAGTATATCTTCACACCAAGGCAGCTCACACGCGTTTTCGTTTTCTTTACAGGGTGGTTTGTCTCAATTTGTCTTTGTTTCACGTAGATTCCGGAAAATTGATATCTTTCTTCAGATTGTACCAGCTACATCACTCCACTGCCACATTTCTTTTGCAGCTATGAATTGATATAATCTAGAAAGTTCCTTTCACTGTTGTCTGAATTTTAGTCCGTGCTGAGGTGGTTTTACCATCCGAATCAGTCAACGGAGTATGGCCATCAACTCGGATTCTGGACCCTCAAGTCACTATGTCACCGCAACATGTGAAATCCCGCTTAAGAAAAGAAAAAAAGATGCCATGAATGCTAATTACTCAAGCCAGAAACCAGAAACCAAACTATCAAACCAAACTCCAAATCTATGTACTCTTCCACGCCTCATTCAAGAAATACCCCACAATCTTCTCCAACAGCTCCTTCCCGGGCTTCTCCACCGTCGCAATCGCATTCGACCACTTCCTAACCCTATCCGTCTCCCACGTCACCTCCGGCTTCCTCACCACCTGCTCCTCCACCTCCACCTCCTTCTTTTTCCCATACTTCCCCTCCCAAAACGTCAACAACTTAACCGGCGGATTCCTCTCCGGATCCTGCTCCGACCGCCTCAACCTCTCCAACCACTCCTCCACCTCCACCTCCTCAAACACCAACCCCGCCTCCCTCAACACAGGCAGCAGCTCCCTCGTCCAATGCAGCGTCTGCGGGTTAACCACGTTATACACATCCGCCGGCGCCTCGTCGCCCAACCCAACCTCAACGCACGCCCGCGCCACGACGTCGACGGGCAACCACCTCACGCTCTCGTCGAGCCGCGGCAACGCGCCGAGCGTGACGGCCGACCGCAACATCAGCGGCACCGCCTCCGTCGCATTCCACACGCCACGCTTCTCATCACCCACGATCTGTCCCACACGCAGGACACGCGCCTGCAACCCCGGGCGGGCTGCCGCAGCACGCTGACACAAAGTCTCAGCGACGAGCTTGCTCTGCGCGTAGCCCATGTCCTGAGCGCAGCGCAGGCTAGGCGGGAGGGCTTCATCGATCCGCACTGTCGACAACCGCTCAGCTGCTGTGGATTGCATGTACGCCGCCGTGTTATACACCGTCGACACAGAACTGCAGAAATTAAACGCAGCGGGCCGCGGCGCGCGGACGGAGAGACAGAGGTCAAGGAGATTCGCGACGCCGCCGACGCAGTCGCGCGCGAAGCTGCGCAGCTGCAGGTTGAAGTTGACGGCCCAGGCGCAGTGGATGACGGCGGAGAGCTGCGTGCGGAGGGCGTCGAGCTGGGGGGCGTCGAGGCCGAGGGAGGGGAGGGAGAGGTCGGCGGGGAGGGCGGTGAGTTTGCTGCGCGAGGAGTCGGGGAGGGTGGCCCAGAGGTGGCGGGCTTCGAGGGAGCGGATGACGCGGTCCGTGGCGGCGGTGGGAGAAGGAGCGCGGACGAGGCAGTAGACGCGCTGGACGGTGGGGAGGAGGGCGAGTTGGGCGGCGACGTGGGCGCCGAGGGAGCCGGTTGCGCCGGTTACGATCTGGGAGGGAGGTGGATTAGTGGAGGGTTGGGGGAAAGGGGGGAGGGGAAGTCACTTACCACGTACTCGCCCTCGACCTGGCGGGTCTGGGGGATGTGCTCCCTAAAGGTGGAGTACTGCTCGATCAAGGCCTGCATCTCCTCCTCCTTCGAGATCTGCCGGGAAGCCTCACCGGTTCTCAGCGCGTACAGGTGACGAGCCAGGGCCGACACTGATGGATAGTCGAAGACGCAGTTCAACCCCAGCTGCTTACCGCCCAGATCCAGCTTCTTCACGAACGCAGTCCGCAGCCTGGTCGTCTGCAGCGAATCCATGCCCAGGCCGAAGAAGTCCTGCTCGTCGGACAGCTGCTGCGCCGGGTCTTGCAGGCCCAGCACGGCAGCGACCTCGGCGCGGATGAAGTCCCGGAGCTGGGGCTCGTCGAGGGCGAGCGCGTCGTCGGAGACCTTCTCCTCGTACATAGCCTCGATCTCGGCGGCGAACTGCTTGTAGAAGGCCTGGCGAATGACGGTGCCCTTGTCGGTGACGCGGTAGCTGGTGCCGGCGGGCAGCACGAGGACCATGTCGCGGTCGATCTTGGCGTAGGCGGGCAGCGTGTCGTGGGCGGGCTTGATGGTCTCGAACATGGCGTCAATGACCTGCTGCTCGGGCAGCGCGGCGCCCTCCTCAGAGAGCACGAGAGCGAGGCCTAGACGGGCTTTGCCGGCGCCGAACATGACGGCCTCCTCGACGAGGGTGCACTCGCGGGCGGCTCCCTCGAGCTGCAGCGGGTTGGCCTTCTCGCCGTTGTTCAGCGTCAGCGTGTCGTCGAGGCGGCAGTAGTATTTCCAGGCATCGGGGATGGTGGGGTGGCGGGTGAAGCAGTCCTTGGTGGCGTAGGCGCCGTCCGGGCGGTTGGTAGCGACCTTGGACGGCCAGCCCGGCAGGCACACGCACTCGTACAGGCCGCCGCCGCGGTCCTCGAAGCGCAGGAACGGCTTGACGTTGTCGGCGGGCCGCAGGTAGTCCCAGCCCAGGTCGTCGCGCGGGCGGAACGACGTCATCAGCTGGCCCGTCTCGGTGGAGCCGTAATGGCTGACCAGGTAGACGCCGCGCGCGGTCAGCTTGTGGCCCAGCGAGTCCGGGCACGACGAGCCGCCGAACATGACGATCTTGAAGCGCGCCAGCAGCTCGAGCCCCTCGTCGTCCTCGGCCAGCAGGTTCAGCACGTACGGCACGCCGTAGAAGATCTCGAAGTCGTGCGTCTTGATGATGTCGATCAGGTACTGCTTGGCCAGCGGCAGCGATGCGTTGTACAGGTGGATCTGCTTGCGCGAGTCGACGGCGCGGAACAGCGAGCCGATGCCGTGCGCGTGGAACAGCGGCAGCGTGATGAAGCCGCGCATGTTCATGTTGGTCGCGTAGTTCTTGAGCGCCGCCCGCTGCGTCTGGAAGATGGGCTTCGGCAGCCCCGTCGACCCTGACGAGTGGATGATCCACGCCACATGGTTCTGCTCCTTCTCCACGTCGAGGTTCTGGTCCATCCGCGTGTCGAGGCGATGATCCGCTTCCGAAATGGGGTGGCTATAGACCTCGGGCCTGGCGATCGGGATGACGCTGAGGTCGGGCATGTTGTCCCGCTTGAGCGCCGCCGCCATGTCGGCGAACGACGGGTCGATGACCATGTGTCTGGAGTTGGTTGTGTTCAGCAGCGAGGCGTGGGCCTCCTGCGAGATCCTTGTCGACTGGAACATGACCGTGTGGCCGAGTTTGGTAAGTGCCAGCATGGTGATGAGGTACTCGAGATTCGACGGCCCGAGGAGGCCAATGACGGCCGGCTTTTCATTCGAGCTCGTCCGTTGCGGTATCAATCCCTTGTACACCTGTGCCACTCTGTACGCGAATATGTCGAGCTGGCGCGCCGTGTAGTCGACATATTGGATGCCTGACGACGGGTATGAGATGAGCGGGAGATCCGGATCGGTCCGAGACCGGCTGCGCATCAACTCATCAACGCTTCTGGGCTCCGCCGGTACCGTCTCTGGCTCCGAGTCCGTGTCTACCGCGTTGACTTGGGCCTCGTAGCTGTGCTTGGAGGCGACATGCGGCGCCTCGGCTGCCGAAGGAGGAATCACTGAAAGCATGTTGGAAAAAGTTGGGTATCGATGGTGCGTTGCTCCGGGGAGTGGAGAGGAAAGGTAAGAGGCTAATGAACGGCGCAGCGCGGTTCAAATAACGGGATAATCAGAGGTTGAACGACGTCTTGCGATGCGCGACACAGTGCGCACATTCCGGAGCCCCGAAACTACGTTTCCGATGCGCGTAAATACTGCCCCGCAATCGCCCTTTGCCGGTTTCCCGCGCTATCGCAGCCAGTGACGTGCGAGAATGAGGGCGGAAAAGCCTGTGGCGGATTCTTATCCGCCATCCGCCCTCGCTTCCGCTACTTTTTCGCCACCATCCGCCAATGAAATGCCTGCGAGCACTCCCATGAAGCAATGCGGGGAGCGGCCCGCAAGTGCATCCGATGCATGCACTTCCATCGACTTATACCCGAACGAATATCAACATGCTTCAAGGACCTTGTAACACTGGTATGCGTATGAAATGAACTATAGCACTTTTACGTGTGCAGTAGACCTCAGCTGCAGCAATTCCACGATAGTAAATATGGAAATGTGTTACATAGTATTTCATGGCAGAGGAAACCCTTTTGTCAAAACTCGATAAAGTTGCCCCACTCCTTCGCATCATCGCGATAGGAACAGGAACCTCCTCCGAAGTAGTACAGCCTCGATTCGAGGCCCTGAGAGACCCGTGACTAAAAGTCAGCGTTGCTTACAAGAATATATATTCTAGATCTCTACGTGAATGTAGACGCCCAATCCCGGCTGACACTTGATCAATGTCCCATGAAAATACAGAAATACAATGAGCTTTGGAAAACTTTCGGTCTTGCGCGTGGCAACAATTGACCGCTTAAGGAATTGGAATTGATGGGCCGCAGATCCAATGAGTGCTACACATAGCATTGCAGATGGTATTCCGGAATTTGGTAGTGGCATAAAGCCGGTTGATAAAAATGCAAGCTCTGTATTCTACGAAAACAATATTTAGTGAAGCTGACTTCACATCACGACTGACTCCAGGCCCTCCCAAAAATCAGTCTCAATTTCGAGTCTGATCAGAAATATTGCATACTGTCTCAGACCCATTTCTGCAAGTTACAAAATGCTCTAAATAGCCTCACAATATAGCTTAACATGCACCAAGAAAAGCCTAGAGCCGCCAAAAAAAAAAATCCAGTGTCTTAGCTAGAAGTGGTTGGGTTTACGAAACATTGCAATCTTCTATGATTCTTAACGGTCCATTGGCAAATTTTGCCCCGAACTTTTGATCCAACCGAAGTATCTCCTCCGCCCTGCAGATCCACTCCCACCTCCATAGATTCTTATCGACGCTTATTCATTGGTCGAGAAATTCAACAACATGAGTAGTTGGCTGTTGGCGAGAATTTTAATTCAGCATATTTCTGAATTAGGAAAGAATTAAGCCGAGTGGAGGTGATAGTGGAGGTGGTAGTGGATCTGCAGGGCGGAGGAGATACATGTAATTTGCAGAAACTGGAGTCCGGGACAGTACTATTTAAATAGGCAATCCAAGACCGCATCTGGATGTACGTATGTAATTGGCTGCCCACATCTACGTCTGGGTACTTATTGAGATTGTCTATGGAGGGAGCCTAGTATATCTTAAGCGTCATGGAAGGACAAAATCTTCTACGATATACGATTCCGTCAGAAATAATGACAGCAGCTAATTCACACTCTTTTAGACAAGCACAATTGAAGAGCCTCACAGCTACTAAGACACGAACTGAGTAATACACAACTGCGTTCGAATTAGCTCATGGGACAGTGAACATATCTAACCGTATTAGGTATGTACTACATCTGACAAGTCCAGCTCATCCGACACCGCTTGAACAGAAGAGAAAGCCATCAGCATCAAGATCATGGACCTTCCACCATCTGCTGTCACATGCCCAGCGCTGCAAAACTAAAAGAAAGAAAAAAGGAGCAACACCAAAAAGAACCGGCAATGCATTGACACAGCGCGCGCACATACACACCTCCCATGACCTTCGAATAAAGTTTAGTACATGAGGTCCAAGCCGCAAGCGTCCCAGAGAATAACGCAACGTCATTCCGCAAAAGCTGGTGAAGCTCCGTGCGCAAGTAAAATGAAAGGGAAGTGCCAGGAGAAGTGAGGCTGAAGGATTCCACCACAAAAACGGTGTAGATGCCGCACGTGCATTTCGCCGAGATAACATGACCCTAGCAACAACACCCGTGCTTTCACATCGTCCACCGTCGCCACGATTGCGCGCACGCCCTGTACAACGTGATGCTTGCTGGCATTGTTGAGACGCATAATGGGAAACCACTGCGTGTTTCACGCTTTTTTTTTTTTTTCGCCCTTTCCAATAGCCTCGTTCCACGGACGACGACGGGTCCTGAGCGGGTGATCTTCGCAACCGAACCAATGTGCGGTTTTCGTACCGTACCTCGATGGTACTCCGCAGCCTTGAATGCAAGGCAACCGAAGTCCTGCGGTGTCGTGATAGGGTGCCTCAGCAGTAGCTCAATGGCCCAAGGCGGCGGACTCGGCGGACAGCGGAGAGTCACCACCTCCGCCCCTCTCCTCCTAGCCGCTCGAAAAGCCCGTCTCCGTTCCACTTTGCAGAAAAAAGAGTGGAGAAAGTCCGCTGTGAGCAGATACCCAGCCAAGAGGAGCAGTGACAAGGAAGATAGATCGGGATAAGATCGTAAGCCCGAAAAAACCAGGGCGCGAGGTCTAGACTCCCATGCCCACTCTTCAAACGTCCCAAAATCGTGCCATTTTTCAAAAGCCACCAAGAACGCCCAAAACACCGCACACACTGCTCGGCTCTGAAGAACTGCCGTCCTAACCCATGTCCGTCCGCGGCCCACATACAATCCATGTAGAAAGGAAACGCCGTGTCGGTATACTTGCCCTCAGCTCTTCTGACGCCACCTACACCAACATCCCTCCCCCCCAACCCCACAAAGTGTGTGTACAACACATCACACATCTCCCCTAGCCGCAAACCCAACGAGGGAGACCCCCTCCTCCTCGGAGCCCAATCCCAAGCCACCGCCCACATACCCACCTTTTTCCCCTGCAGCCGCAAGTGACCATCCCCCGGTATGCCGCACGCATGTTCCCGGCACCACCACTCCACCACCATCCCAGGTCTCTTGTCCGAGGGGACAGCCAGAGAGAAAGCGGCCCACCCCGTGGATCCTTCGTCTCCAGAACTAACGCGTAAGTATCGATCTCTTACATGGATTCGTCACGGTCCAGACGCGTCTCCCTTCCCCAGCCTGAGCGGGGCCGATCCATGCACATGTCTTTGATGAACCAGGGGTACCGCCGACAGTTGGGACAGTCCGCGGATGGCAAACTTGCAAATCCCATTGTATCACGTTCGCCTCACGCGGAGAGAGAGAGGTGGAGGCGGAAGGCGAACTAAGCTGTGGTACAGATGGACAGGGTCCAGAATCGCCGGGAGAGGACAGGGATACCCATCTGTTGATTGATGATGATGTTGTTTGTTGCATCTCCCCGCCTCCCCGAGTAATGTCCGGAAACGGAAAGGCCGCGCGAGCGGAAACAGCCAACGGGAGGACAGCAGATCCAAAGAATAGAATGGTGCTGTCATAGTACTTCTGCCAACGACGCCTTGCACCTTTAGTCAAAGCGCTTAGTGAACGCTACAACGTCCCTTCACGGGCCGTCCTGGAACATACCGGCGCAGTCCGTCCACTTGCTCGGACGGAATACCTTTAGTCAAGGACCGCCAGAAAATGGTACAAGCGCTGCTGCCGACGGATTGTACCATCAGAGAATGGCACGATGGAAGGTGGTCATGGGGGAGGAAAATGACGCACGATGGCGGGAAAGCGGGAATAAGCCACGAGCAATCGTCCGGAGCTAGAAGCACCATGGAAAAGTTAAAATCGCATTTGAGGCTTGTTCCTTCAAGAATGAGTTGTCCGGTTTGCTGGGCGCTGAGCGGCGGCGGCGGCGGCCATGACGGCGCTACTCGGACTTGCGCTCCACAACGCCGCCAAACTGCGGCGGTTAGCCACGGATGGCTTAGTGCCGACAGTCCGCTGTCGGAGGCATGAGCACAAGCTCAAAGCTCCAGGGTAGGCGGTGAACCGACGGTAGAGGCAGAATAGCCTAGACGGTTACGAACGAGGCAGAAACTAGAGAGGTACGTGTCGGGCCGCCAGGCAGCTGAACAGCCAAACCACACCATGGCAACGCACGGGAGTCGTTTGATGTGGCGGTGTGGAGTACGTACATACGTCAAGACAAGTGGTATGTAAATGGGCTGGAAAAACAAAAAAGGGTCTGCGCTAGCACGGCAGACGGCGCATCCTTGTGGACATCGCATTCTCAAAGTGCCATTGGGCTCATCAACCGGTGCACTTCCTAAACTCGCTCAGCCCGTGCCCACACGCGCGCATATGCGCATGCGCGCTTCTAACAAAACGCACATGGTCGTCATAGTTGTCACTACTCTCGAGGTCCCCATCGCAAGTAGGGCAGCAAGGCAGCTAGGCGTGCCAATAAAGACCCCACATCTCGTTCCGTTCAACCGCAACATGTGGGGACCGATTGGCTGGCTGAGTCCCCTCAAAGGCCTAGAAACGGCCTCGTCGACGCCTGCGTGAATCCCCCGGTCCGAAGGAAGAAAGTCGATGGGCATGAACGCACCTGTTCGCTGTTGGTTTGTGGGATAATTACCGTGTTTGTGGGACGATGATCATGGGAGCTTTGCCGGTGGATCAGGCACACCTGCAGCTTAAGCTTGCGCAAGCCAAGCCCAAATTGTGGCGCATTCGTCTGCAGAGAGTTGCTGCTCTGCACATACAGCTCAGCCGCTGTCCCGCGCACGCGCGCACATCTTCACGCCCAAACAGCAAGCCCAGCCGTCTGCGTGAGGCAGGGAAAGCGAAGCCGGCTCAGAATGGTCTGGCCGGCTGTCCCTTTACTCGTGCCGCGAGATGCGATCGAAGATCAGAGATTATCGAGGCGACTGCCGGATCTACCCTACTGTCAATTTTGGCTTCTCGTGATGGTCAGCATACCAGCAAGTCTTGTCGTGATTGGCCCAAGTAGTGCGTCGTCGCGCATGAGATTTGTCATGATAACCAGTCCTGCGTATTGTGAGTGCATCCTTCAGCATGTGTAAGGACGAAATTTGGTTCTCAAGGAAAGGGACCGTGGTCTTTCGTGTGTAAGCTGTACAACACCACCAGGGGTTTGATCCTTGCTGCAAGCGATGACCGCGCGAATAATCAAAGACATGTGCGTGGAACTTTGTTCACTCACCGTCTGTTCCTGCTTTCTCGGTCTTCGGCGTGATCGCTTTCTTCCATTTGCCATGCACCTGGAAAGTAAAGCTTTGTCCGGTACTTCATCTTTCCGCTGCAAATTCCGTCACATTGAGATACCCATGCTTAAAGTGTGGACCAGGAAAAAACCAGCCCTCCAAACGTGTCTGGTCTGACTCTTGCCTGGATTTGCGTGAACCGGCATGCTGCAGGGTTCTTGCGCCGGCCTTCCACCCGCTTATCTCTTCACGATAAAGTTTTCCCACGTGGGCGAACCAAATGACATAGCAGCAAGCTTGTTGCGGTATGCATAATGGCGCAATTCGTGAACCTTCTCGGAGCATGCCTTCTTTTCCTGACTCGCGGTGGCGAAGTCCTAGCAGTATACGAGTTATAGCATAATCGCCACGGCGGTGGCTTGATGACGAGTTGACTGTTCGAACGCGCGGGAACTTGTGCGTCGCGGACCCTGCCTGCCGATCTCTTGTCAATATAAGGTTGCCGCTTAAGGTTCAAGTTCGGCGTTGCCGGTGGAAGGCTTCGTGATGTCGAACGTCACAGACCAGGCTGTTGCCCGCGCAGAAGAGTGCAGTGACCATGCACATCGTGAGAGCTATCGTTTTCCGTTGCTGTAACCGTTAAGAAGAACCGTGGCAACCTAGCTCCAGCTCGGTAGTAGCTAGTTCCCACTCCAGGTCCTGTTCATGTCGAAATGTCTCGTCGTGAGTAAGTGCCTCAGGCATCGGTATCCCACTTCGTCCCCGCCGCAGCTCAAACGCCCTTTGCAACAGCACTGCTCCTTCCCCGGCAACTGCGTGATCCGAGGCATAAACGCACATGTAGATCTCGGAAGCCCGCGAAACTTTAAGCCCTTCACCGGGTCCACGTACGCGTGGCCTGGAGATATTTCCAGAACAAAGGGTTGATGTTGCAAAAGTCGGTGCCGTCTCCGGGAACTTGCGGGCTAAGCGTCGTCCGAACCATGCGCATGATGATTCTAAATTTGTTCCAACTGAAGGCATGTGCTTGCGTCACGGTTGTGGCGGGGGGTTGTACTCGCGGTAGGTGCTACACAAGGCGAAGGGATGCGCTGGCGTTCGTGGTTGCTCTGAGTTGGCCGCAGGATGCGTGCATTGGCCATCTGGTCGTGATGATTATGGTAACACAAGCCGGTGGAAGGACGGGGTTGTCGGCTCTGCCCCCTCCGGACGGAAACTAAACATAGGAGGCCCGGCTGAAAGTGGATGGGAAGAAGCAGGAAGCAGGTCACAAAACAAGGAACTAAGACATCACATTGGCGAAGATTCTCCGAGACTCCGGTGCGAAGTACGAGGTCCGCGGAAGATATAGTGAGTGAGTGGTGGCGTTGTATCATCTGGGTTGGTATATCGATCATGTAAGCTGTCTCGGAGACGATCACCGGGGAACATGACTACGGCGTCGCCTGTTGAAACCAGCTGCAAGTCAGTGTTGATATCGGTCTTGCTCTGACGTACTGGGAGGCATTCCGCGGCCTCCAGACGGTACCTGTGCAGAGACCAACATGTCGCGTGGAAGATCCTTCTACCAATAGCCTACTTTTCGCCCTTAGGCGACGGAGAAACGCAGGGCGAAATGGGGCGTGATCATAAACGACCTCAGATTGGTAGACGTGAAGACACGATTGGCCGTTTCAAGCAGGCGTGGCGTGACTTTGGTGCGCGGAGAGCGAGGCCAAGGAAGAAATCGCCGAAGGTCTAGGACTGATGGGGTTGATGTATAAGCGGGCGGGCGGCCCCTGAGTAATAAGCATCTGGCTTGACGTCGTTTAGCGCTGCGCACCCCACGGACCTGCCGCTTGACAGTTCTCGTATTAGCTGACGACGCTTTTCGACGATAGGCTCCTGCACATCATGAAAAAATGAGCGCAACCCTGCTTCGCTTGTGGAGAATGTGGGGAATCGGCCAATGTCGATGACGGGAACCACCCCGATCCCCTGCCCCTGAGATTGGCGATCACACCAGCGGTTCTGGGGTAGTGTTGGTCGAAGGCGCCCGGAAAAGGACAGCCAGAGGGCGCAATGCACGGTACAGGCACGGGCGGGGCGGGCAAGAGCAGTGGAAATTTGGCGGACGCTGAAACGGCGTTGGGGCGAAGAGCGGTTCCGAAGCAGGGCTGTCGGCGCCGTTTGGAGGCAGATGCAAGCCCGACGGGAGCAGCCGGGCCAACGTCCAACAGCTCGGCGGCGTCAGTGACAGGCGGGACCCGGTCCTGCTGCATCGTCCCGGGAGCCGATGAGCGCATGCGAGCTGAACGGGAAAGGCGCCTCTGTCAAAATTGGCGCGAGGGGCCACCTTGAGAGACTGGCGCATGCCGATGAAACGTACTCAATCTGCGGCGCAACTGCCCGCAGGAGAAAAGCAACGAGAGGGCAGCGCTGCAAACAGAACACCAGAGACCCAATGGGGCGGTGGTGAGGTAACGCTGGAGTGGACACGAAACGGGTGGGCCGGAGATTGCAGTTGCTCGAATGAGGTGAGCGGCGGCGGAGGGCCGAGGCAGGGAATCTGCTGCTCAATCGTCGACGTTGCGCGCTGGACGAGTGTTCGGGAGCGAGCCGTGTGCAGGCGGCAGCCGGTCGGCAGCGCGCTCGGACGGACGGGCGTCTGTCGCAACGCAGTCCAGAACGGTCGTCGTGGGTGCGCTGGCGGCAGACGCGTCAAAGGGTCGAGGTGCTGGCGTGCAACGAGCTGTGTCACCTACGTCTGAGGCGGGCGCGAGGGAAATGGCGGTTCGCGAGCGATGGCGATGGGCGATCTGTCGTTGAGAATTAAAATTGGCGGCCTCTGGTTCGCCGGCGCGGGATGTTGCCTGAGGAATTAGGCATCGCGTGGACGCAGGCACCACTCCACGCGCTGCACAGCGCGCTGCACAACCTCACAGCACCGACACCGGCACCAGCTCCATTCCCAGCATCAGCACCGCGTGCGATCCCGCCGCTGACACGGTCCGGACCCAGATATCGCTGGCTGCCGACCGCCATCAAGATGAGGTTCCGGCTGTCTGGCATGGTCTCCCTTCCCCCCCATACACCGGCATGCACCACACCCACGCGCGCCCTAGGGACTCGCACCAAGCATCCCGTCTCGTCCGCCGCCCGCCGCTCCGACGCCTCCCGCTCCGTCGGCCCTGCTGCTGAGAGGGCGACCAGCTCCCGCAGCCGGCCTTCTGGGGTTGCACGCAGCAGCCCTGCAATATCAGGCCTCCCACTAACCCATGTTCCAGCCACCCACCCCCCGTTTCACCAATCGCCTGCTCGAGCTCGAGCGCAGAAACGCCGATCGACAGTCCGCCGCCAGGGTCAGCATCCTGCGGCTTGGAATCGACGGGAGACCGCCAGGTGATGGGGGCCGCCGCTTGGGCGTGTCTGGACGGCGTTGCAGCAGGAGCGGCCCTGAGTATTCTTCCTTTTTCCCCCCCTCCCCTCTGACCACCTCGGCGCAGCACCAGCCAACGAAAGCTACCAGCACGCCAGGCAGAAAGTGCAACCGTCGCACACACATGCGCCGCCCTCGCTGGGCACGGGATGAGCCCGCACGTCGGGTGATCCGATCAGACGCTGACGAGAAGGGCATGGCGCCCTGATTCAAGCATTTAATCTGTAGTATTTTTCAATCGTCTACTTGTCGTATTGATCATTTTTTCAATGCGTAGCAGCGGCCGTCTGACCCACTATAACTGCGGCTGTTGCAACTTTAGACTACCCTATCCCGTGCATCCATGCGGCTGTTGACTCGAAAAGTCCGCGGCTTTTCTCCCGATGCTATGCTGCCTGGGGTATGCATCTGCGCCCAAAGGAAAAAAACGCCTGTGACGCCTCCACACCAAAACAACCTTGTACAATGCCAATGCCGTGCCCTGCTCCGACCTGTCTATCCCCTCTATGCCCGTAATGTCCGCGTTGGCGACTCATGCAAGCAAAAAAGAACTTGGAACTTGCGCCTGCGCGCTATTTTCGTCCTGCCTGCCCGCCTGCCCGCGCTGCGGCTAATGCTGAGTCTTCTTTTGCCGTGACGTGCTTTTCCGTCGAGCGGCCAAATCCCTGAGATGATGCGTCGGTCTTCCTAGTCATTACAGTCGTGACGCCACGACGATCGCCATATGATTTCATCTGCCATTACCCGACGGTCTCGAGGGCCTGCTCGAAATCATGAAGAAAATAGAAATGGAAGAAGTCAAGCGATCGATCGGAGCAATGCAATTACGCAGTCGTGGTGCGCTTGCCGGGCACTGGCCGGGCGCCCTTGAGATGTATGCGCTTAACGTGGTCCCTCTGCAGCCGAAGTTAGAGAAATAGCAATTTTTAAATCGGGATTGGCGCTCCAATTTACCATGTTGTCCACTCTGCTGAAGATCCTCTCGCACCCGTCCCACTCGCACACGACGCCGGGGTTGTGCTTCGCTTCGTGCCGCGCCAGGTCCTTCTTGCTGGAAAAGCCTCCGCCGGTGGCCTGCGGGCACCCCTCGTGCCTGCAGAAGAAAGACTTGGTGTGGCGCTTGTGGTGCTTCCTGAGGTCGCAGCCGCGGGTGAAGACGGCCTTGGAGGTGCAGCCGGGGTAAGCGCACGTCCACGTGCCGTTCTTGTTTAGGTAGCCGTATGCACGCAGGTCCGCCGAGTTGGCGCTGGGCGAGATGGAGCGCGAGTACTCGGCAACGCTGCCGTCCACGGAAGGCTGCGGAGAAAAGGCGCCGGTGGATGCGGACGGCGATCTCGAGCCGCGCGGGACCAGCGTGTAGCTCGAGGGGAGGGTGCTCTCCGGCGTCATGGCTTGGGGCTGGGCGTAAGCCATGGTGGGCGTGGCGTACGGGGGTAACGAAGGAACGGCCAGTGACGGTTGCGGAGCCATCGAGTGCTGCGGGGTCCAGTACTCCTGCTGCGGGAACGAACCGTGGGCGGGAAGGGCGGGCGACTGCTGGTGGGGGACGTATCCGTTCATGGCGATGGGGTGCGGCCGGGCGTCGAGCAATTGGCGGGGAGCCATCTGCTGCATCTGGCAAGGGGCGTACATGGCGGACGACGAGGGCTGGCAGGTGCTTCCGGGGAACATGTCCATCATGGCGAGGTCCGCCTCGTTGTAGTAGTAGCCAGTGGACATTCTCGAGGGCATGAGGGTGAGGTGATAGTCTTGTACCAGCGAGGCTGCGGCGGCGGCGAGGAGATGCTGGATCAAGACGGGTTGGAGAAGGAGGAAAGGGCCAGTGAGTGGTTGGTTGGGGTGGGCGTGGACGATCTTTAAGAGGTCGTTGGAACGAGTGACTGGCGTGGGCGGTGGTCTGGTGAGAGGAGAGACTCGGTCTGCGAGGTCGAGGGGCCAGAACGGTGCACCAGGGAGCTGCAGGATATAAGGCTGAGGAGAGGTACGCAGCTCGACGTGGCGGAGCCTCGTTGTTCCTGGTCAGGGTAGGTGATTGGCCAACCCCGAATTTACGAATATAGAAGCTGAAACGGCTTAGAAGTCACGCACAGCACAAATTGCAAGGCGTCTGAATCAAGCTCCCCGGCTATCTCTGGGGCTCAGCGGTGACCGCCCTCGGATGGTCTGACCAGGTGCGTCTTGCCGGTTGCGGTAAGATGGCAGGAATCATGGATGCGCAGCGGCCATGAGTCTGGCGCGGCGGGATTGCCCAGGGGGCCCACGCCAACGGACGGCAATGGCGTAAGCTTGGGCGGGACATGGCGTTTCATAGAAACATGAGCAAGCGCAAGATGCGACCCAGACGGGCGCTGAGTCGGCGCGCGGAGGCGGGCGGGCAGGTGGCGCCGGGCAGCACTCGCGCACGCCGCCCATCCCATCAATGCGATGCGCGCGATTCGATCGGGGTGCGGGCGCAAACCGCGCGGGCTTGGGCCTGAGGGGTGGCGCGTGCTGCCGCCCAACGTGCTGGTGCTGGAAGGCGCGTTGTCGGCGGCTCTCGTCGCAGGCGGTCGTCCGCAGAGAGCCCGACGCTGGTCGTGGAGAAGCCGGGCGATGCCTGCTGGGGCGGCGACGCTCGTGGCGGGCGGCGCTCGGGGTATGATCCGCAGCGCGCACGTGTCTGGTGGGCGCGCGCAACGTCTGACAGGCACATCGGCGGTGTGGCCGGCGCGGTGGGGCGACACAAGAGGGCCGCCGTCGTCGAGGCCAGCGTAACAAAGGCAGGTGAGCCGCGGCGGAATCCTGGAAGGAGCGCGACGTGCGCGTGGGCGCGGGCGGGCGCCTCAGGCAACACTGACTAAGCACGCGCTGCGCGAGCCCTTGGACCGGATCCTCTCCTGCAGCTGCACGCCTTGCTTGGACCCTTCCGCGCAGAGCCTCATAACGGCCGGCGACCTACGCGATACGACTGCGCTGGCGATAGCCGCCGCCGCGCCCAGTCTCCGCCGTTGATGCTTCCGCCCGCTGCACGCCTGGCCAGCGCGCGCAATCCGCGTCCGCCCTCGCCCACCGCCCCCAGCAGCTGCACGAACCACCGGCCGCTGACCCTGAAGCGCGCCAAACACCGCGCGCGACTCGGCCGCCGAGCAATTCCCCGGCCGAAATAATGCGAGCGCGAGGCAGATCTGACGGCGCTGGCACGCTGGCAGCTGCCGGCGCACCTAGCCCAGCGCGGCAGCCGCACGGGGATCATCTGCAAGCTCGTGTCACTGCTCGCAAGAAATGAAGCCTTGGCCTACGTAGGTCAGCGGAGCCGCGGAGCCCTCTGCGGCTGAAGAAGACGAACACCACCGGCGACGGTGGGTGGTACGCGATCCTGCGCCGGCGCGCTTGTACCACGCGCCTGCGGTTGCCTCTTCTGCCTGCGCTCAGCTGTGGGCGCCACTGCCACCGCCGCCGACGACCCCGCGTTGCTTGCTGTTGTTCCGGTCACGACTCAGAGCCAGAGGAGCTTTCCGCTTCTCGAAGCGCCAACTGCGCCATGCCCCCTCCAGCAGCCGTTGGCGAGCCCGCCAGCCCGCCCTGCTTCCAGACAAGATCTGCTCGCGAGCATCGTCATTTTTCAGCTCCCTCTTGCCGGTTTCACGTAGGCGAGTAATGCTCCAGCACCAAGCACCCGCTGCCGTCACGCCCGCGCGGACCGCAGCCGAGCCAGACGGCTAGTAATGCTACCCCTCCTCATTCGCCCGTATCGCACGCTCTCCACGGCTCTGCGCTCCGGGACTCCCGCTGCTATTGCCCCCCCTCGCTGCCGCTGCAACGTCCGTACTCCCACCGGCGATCCGGAGACAGCCACTGCTCCCTGTGCCAGAATACGCGCGTTGTCCCTGCACGGGGCACCCACCCATATTGACCGCCATGTGCGAACAGACGTCATCATTGGAGCACGGCGAAATGCGTGATTATCATGAACTCCTCTCCGGTGCTGCCAGAAATCTCCGGCCACTTTCGCCGACCCCTTGCGCCAGACGACGATAATGCCTGGTGGGCACGCATCTCCAATCGTCTACTCGCAACGGCCAGCTTGCAACAATTCCAAATTGCCCCGTGCCAGCAAGCCATCCGCGGTCTGGCCAGTCGCCCCCCAGAGACAAAGGAATATACCCAGCTGACTTGTCTCGCGTACCTGCCGCTCTGCTCGAGTCCATGCGCGCCATGAGACCCTGATGGCCCGCCGACCCGGTCAATGTGGTTACACCAAGATCTCTACCGCTGCGGCTCATGGCAACCCATCGATCCACAGCGGGATGGGCGCTCGCCAATCTAGCAAGCTGCGCATGTGGAGATCCACTGTGGTCGTGACGTGCCCTCCACGGAATCGCCTTGCATTCGCTCAGCCGTATCCTCCTTCCTCTATTCGCCTCGTGGGGATGCAGTGCGCTCTACGTAGTCCATGTATCCAGATTCTGAGGCTTTCATAGGAGGCTTTCGACCCGAAGTCACACGCAAAGGCCTGGTTGTGGGAGGTATATAATGTAAAAGTGAAGTCAGATCCATCTGATCATCCAGAGCAACAGTCCTTCGAGGTATATCTGAATCTTTCAAGAAATCTGGGAAAAATCCACTTCTGCCGTCATCAAAAGTTGCTTTTCTCTTTCCATAAAACTCTTCCCTTGACCCCGGAGCACGCCTCAGAATCTCGAGCCCACTTTCTCCCTCAATTTCAACGAAGCCTACGATCACCATGTGCTACGAATGGACCAAGGTGTGGCAGTGCGACCACGGCCCCTGCCCTCAAGAGGCCCCGATGCTTCAACTCTGCACTGTTGGCCAGCTCAACCTTAACGACCTCCAACGCCAAAACCCGAGAATTTGCGCCGGACTCACGCCCAGAGAGATCCAGATGCGCGGGGCGTGCGCCTACATCGAGGATGTTCGCATCCTGCAGCCGGGCTTCTGCGCCCGCTGCCGCGAAGAGCAAGCAAGGGATCCAGCCAGATTCAACAGGGAGCTGATCTGGAAGGACGAGACGCCAGGCACGCAGATCTAATCCCTGGATCCTTCAGTGGTTGGCGGTTTGGACCGTTGGGCAGGCTTGTTGGCGGTCTCCTATTTCCTTTTTCGGACTAGTTCTGGCAATGGATTTGCCTCTGGCGTTAGAGAGGGTTTGACCGCATTCACTCGTTTCCTCTTCTCTGGTTTCCTGCTCTCACAGACACTCGATCCATTTACCTAATACCTTCGTACCAGGTGTCGGGGGGTGGGATTCACTTTTCCTGGTGTTTTGCTTTTTCTCCAGCCCAGTCGGATCGATTCCGAGACCACAATCTGCACGTCATCGCATGCAATGCAATGCAGCCATCCATCGAGATCTCTAAGCGAGATCACCTTTTCCCCGACTCGATAGTATACTTTCGGCTATGATTAGAATCATATCACATTTTGCTCAGCTCAGATCCACCACCTCGCGCATGCAGGCAGCGTCCGGTGACCTTGCACGTTGATGTGACCCACATGGATCGCTGGTAAATCTGATCGGTGGGCGGCTTCGTATTTGCATGCGGGTCGAGGTCGATCCCGTGCCTATCATCTGCAGACGTCAGCTTCGATGGTTTTCGTTCGGCATGCAAAAACGTGGGGCCACGCTGACCAACCGCAGCTGTCAACCAGTCGCGGCAAGCATTTGCCCAGTCGCACGGCATTATCTTGTACGACTACGGGTTGTTGTCCACTCCCTGTTCTTCACGCCCCTGCATGCGTTGACAATCGCTTTCGTCGTCGGTGTGGCCGTCTGGCTCGCCCCCCGGACGTCGCTCCGAAAAGGGAAGATGGTGCATGAGGAAAACTACTGGCTGCTGCCAACGCAGGCGCCGCCGCACTAACCCCACGCCTCAGCACGCCAGGTGATCAATGCCAGCTGAAAGAAGTCGCCATTCTCAAAGGTTCTCGACCACGGCGAGTTCGGACTTGGATCCTAACTTTGGAGAACGTGCGCTGGGGGGAGACGCGTAAGGGGATCCACTTCTGCGTGTAGTCAGTGCGATTTTTCTGCGCCATGCCCAACCGCAGCGAAGCATTTTCGTATTCTTAAGAAATGACAAGAACTCACCTTACTCGAGTACCCCATGATTTCGGGGAAGATCTCCGTGGGGGCGCGCGAAAGCAAATCAAAAATAATGTTGTTCACCTCTTCAATTGCAGTGTCTCATCCACAATGATCCTCCCAGCGCCGCACGCCCAGCACGCCGGGTAAGCTTAACCAATTCGCTGGAAAGAAAACAACTCAGCGGGGGTCGATAGCGCAAAGAGCAGTCCCCAGGCAAGTGTTGTTGCGGGCCATACTTTCCCCAATCGCGCAAACTGCCGACAGCTCCCGGATCGGTCCGCGCCGAGAAAGCGCGTTCGCGCGCGCGAAGAGCTCCACTTAATAGTAGACGCGTTAAGTTAGCATTGTCGCGATGGCAGTCTCTGCTTTTTCCCTTTCGATTAACGAGCACCGAGGTCCGGAGCCACCAAAGCGATCCTCCCCGCGTCGGCACGAACGGCACAGTGCCGTCTCCATAATTGTGGCGAATGCCAGCCTGAGGGAAGACTTCCCGACGACGGCAGCAGCGCACGCGCGCCCGACGTGAAAGTAAAGCGACCAAAGGGGGAAATGGATGGACACTGACCTGGCGGCGGGAGCTAATGCAGGGCGGAAGAGCCAGTGAGTAGCTGACAGGGCTAGCAAGGTGTATTTCAACCGCAAGCCGCGTCGCATGGGCAAAGCATTACGCATGAACACGAACGAGGCGGACGGGGAAACCCAGAGGATTCCCAAGGGTCCGGGAAGCTAGATCTCGCTCGGTCGTCACGCACGCGCGTTCTGAACACGCGCCCTGCGGGTCGTCCGGGCGCATCAAACATGCGATCCCATTCCCCACTCCTCCTGATCGTTCCCGCCCGCCCGCGCCCCAAAGGATGGCGCCATCTCCCGCCCGTGTGCTAAGCGCGAGCCACGGCTCTTCTGGGTTGTGGGGGCCGCGATTGCGCACTGCTGCATGGACTTGGTGGCGGCGAAGATCCAGATCCCCCGGGAAGATCAACAGCGATTGTCGCTTCCAACGCGGACGTTTCGCTGGGAGCAAAAGATTGTCAGTGACACCCCGGAGATCATCACCCGCACCGCCTCGAGAGACGTCCTCCTCTTTCGTCGCGAGAGCCACGTTGCCCACATACTTGCCATTATCGTACACTGACTCAAAAAACAATGAAGCGGCGGCGGCCCCGTCGGATGTTGGCGCTGACCATCTTTACATATGCGTCCACTCGTATGGGGCAATTTGGAGAGTCATGTACACTTCCATGGAATCGGTCTGGACCGGTGTGGAAAGCGCCGCACCGTCATGCCCACGTTGCCCTGCAGCGCGATACGCACCCTGAATCCCTTACAGCGGGCGATCACAAAAATAGTGGGCCATCACGGAGAGCGTGCTGAAGATGGGCTCTGTTTCTTTTTTATTTTTTTCATCTTATGTGGGCATATCCACTCTTGTCGTCACGATGCTTGGCGTTTGGCGTGTATCATGTGTATTCCTGGATTTAGCAGAGACCTTGGCGCACGCGGCGCATGGTCCAGACCCCGCCGACCTGGACGTGGGCGAGCTCAAACGGGCAAAAATCATCGAGTCATGCCGATCAGTTGTCTGATGTTAGGGTTTCATGTCGAGACGCAGGGGAAAATCAAGTTTTGCCGTTGACATAATTTTCTTTATTCTTTGGTTATGTTTTTTGGTCTCTTGCGCCATTGACGTCGGAAGGAAGCGGGCGCCATCAGCACAGGGCGGACGGCAGACAAGAGACGCGGGACGGGTCGTCGGCGGCAGTGCAAATCCACACTTCACATCATCGCCTTACAGGCGTGCGGCCAAAATGGGGTGTATCCCGAATCAATTGGGTCGGAAGAGAAAGCGGCCTGCTTGATTGGCCGAGATTCAGGAAGCGAGAAATGGCCAGGTCTGGATCGCCGCCTCTACGCCGCGTGGGTTTGCTTTTGCGCTCGTCGTCATGTCTATCCAGCTTTCTTGAATCTACCCTCCGAATTTCAGTGTGGCTTTTTGTTTGGCAATGGATGTGTGCTGTGCGCCGCCTCCACGTCACTGTGGATGATGGAAATAAAGGAATACTCCGTTGCCAAATAAGGCAATTATGCTCGACATGCAACACTATACACACCGCTTTAACGCCCCGGGCTTGGTTTCCTCGGAGAGACATACGGCTGTCCGATCTGCCACACGGGGCATGTGCTCGGATCGACAAGTTGTTCGCATATGCGGCGTTGAGCGATGAATCATTCTGAGGGTCTGAAGAGAGTTCACTGTAAGCTCAGCCGCCTCCCGCGTGTACCCTGCGCAGTCACTGAACGAGCTGTGAGTGGTCGATCACCAGGGGTCCACGACACCTGTTACACCAAACACTCTTTATTCCCGGTCTGAAATTTTTTCCGTCCAGGTTGCAACTCGTCCTTCACTCGATTCGCTGCGACTGAAGAGAGGCTCGCAACGGCCCCCGCGTACCTGCCACTTCCACCCGCCGGCAACCACTTATGCATCATGCAGGGGGGAACACGGAACAAAACGAGACGGATCGTAATCCCTGCGCCCTCGCTACCCATCTCAACGCCATCAGCTGTCTCCGTCGGTTTCCACGGCCAAAAACCAGGGCGACACAAGAAGACATGAGGTTGACGACGAACGGATAATCTTCAGCGCACTTTCCTCTCTCGGACGAATAGACGGCAAATTCAAGCCGAAATGGCGCAATTAAGGCGTCCATTTGGGAAGATCGCGACCCCCACGCTGATCACCAGAATGTACCTCGGCCTGCGATGAGCGTGACGCGCCAAGATCAATATGTTACTCCACTGCTCAAGCGATAAGCAGCGCTCTTCGTGTCCTCAGGCCACTCTCTCGCAGACTCCTTGACCACAGCTCCCAGGCGCTTCTGCAACTCTGGTCTCGTTGCCAGCACGCTGCAGCCTGATACGTCGCCACCTAAGCGCTCGTGCACGTCCAGCTGCAACACCACATCCTCGGGAATCAACACCGCCACCAGTACGCATCATCGAGGACAGCATCAGTGGTGGAACCACCCATGTCCGCTTCCGACATGAAATTGCCAAGAATTCCGCTGCCGCCTGACGGCCAAGACTTCGCGGATCTGATGGCGCTGGAGAAGATTGGCGAGAACACGTTCAAATCCGCTTCGATGCCATGTCCCGGTGGACCCAGGATCTTTAACGGCAAACTGTACATTTCGACCTTTGGCGGACATGTGTACGCGCAGACGGCGTGGGCGGCCGCGCAGACTGTGCCCGAGGGGTTTGTAATACATGTATGTGCTCTTTGCTTTATTGTTCCATTCCTCTTTTTCCCTATGCTTCATCCGGAAAATGCAATCCCTTCTGTTACACTTCCACAGCGTGTTGAAAAACAAAAAAAGAAAGTAGTGTTTTCCGGACCTGTCTCATCGGAAATAGTATCCCTTCTCACGCGGTAGTTGAATCATTTGTCCGCACGTAGTTGTACCATGTTAAAACTCACATCTATGTCTGGATGGTTGCTTCATTGAAATGTCCTTTGTGACACCAAGCTCACGAATATCCTCTAGAACACATCCGGCTACTTCGTCGCCGCCGGCCTCTCCAAACACGCCTTCCAATACACCGTCACGCATCTGCGCGCCGGCAAATCCTTCCTCACCGTCCTCGTCACCGTCACCCAACCCACCTCTCCCATATCGCCTGATTCCTGTTGCTTCACGGCCACCGTCTCCTTCAAACGCCCCGAACCCGCTTTCTCCCCCGTCGCGCTCAACTACCAAGACCCTCCCCTCCCCAACGACGGCGGGCCCCTGAACCCCGTCGCCGACCTCCTGCGCCACGGCAGTGATGGCGACGCCCACCGCCCTTACCCACCACACCCGCGCAGCCTCCCCATCAAGCGCTTCGACGACCTCTCAGCCGTGATGGCGTTCCGCACGCCGCACGCCTTCCGCTCGCCCAGCGTGCCGGGCATATGGTGGGCGCAGCTGCCGTACGACGCGTCCCCAGAGCAAGATGGGAAGAAGCAAAAAGAGTGGTCATCCCTGCAAGACACCCGGCCGGCGGCGCGGCTGATGGCGAACCTCTACACGGTCAAGGGGTCCGTGAGTGGTGGTGGTCGATCGCGCCGGACGGGCGGAGGAGGCCAGGGCACGGACAGCAGCGACAGCAGCAGTGGCAGTGGCAGCAACAGCAAATGGCGCCACATCAACCTCTCCATCTGCGCGCACCTCTACGCCAGCGACCGCGAATCGCTGTACCTAGTCACGCGCTCGCTGGGCGTGCGCGAAGCTGTCGGGGCTGGCGGCGCGCGCAACGCCGTCGCCAGCATCAGCCACAGCGTCGTGCTGCACGACCTGGGCGACGGCGTGGTTTTTCCGGACGCGGACGTAGGAGACGAACGGGAGAGGTGGTTCTGCCAGGAGGTGCGGACGGATCGGTGGGCGGACGGGCGGGTGCTGGTGCACGGTCGGATATTTGATGTTGATACCGGCCGCCATGTGGCGAGCACGATGCAGGATGGGATACTGAAGGTGGATTTTGGAGGGGAGGAGGAAATGGAGAGGGCTAGGGAGGCGTTGAGGAAGGGGGTTGGGGCGGAGAAGAGGCGGCCGATGGAGAAGGCGAAGATGTAGAGGGGAGACAGACGATTGCCTAGAGTGTGTATAAAGTAGAGGCAAAGATTTTTGTGAATTGGGTTCTACATCTATGTACCCTTTTTGATGTTCTATTGGAATAACATGGTATCAAGTGAAGTGTGAACAGAGTTGGAGACCCTGGCCGCACTCACAGTCTCGTCAGGGTTGGTTCCGCTGACTCAGACGGCTGTGCTTCCAGAAACAGCCTTGGCGAAGCTTCTACACGGTGAACTTGGTCTTGTTCTCCTCGCCGAAGCTCTCAGCGCTCTGCTTGACCTTCTGGGCATCCCCAACCTCCTCGAAGATGTCGTAGCCCCACCGCAGACCGGGGAAGTTGAAGCGCTTGTGCCTCTCCAATGCGTTCAGGCCCTGGTAGGCCTCCTCAGGCAGCTCTTTCACCTTCAGGTTGGATGCGATCCTGTGCGGCGTCACGCTCTTGGGCAGGACAACGGTTCCGCGCTGGACGCCCCAGCTGCCAAGCAGCACACCCGGGTCAACACCAAGGGTCTTGGCGATCTCGTGCACCTTGGGGTCATCCACGGTGCGCGGCTCGCCGGTCTGGTTGTTGCCGAGCGGCGAGTAGGCCTCAATGAGGATGCCCTTGCTCTTGCAGTAGGCGGTAAGCTCGTGCTGCGCCAGGTACGGGTGGGCCTCGATCTGGTTCACGGCGGGCACGACAGTCGTCTTGGAAAGCAGATCTTCGAGGCGACGGATGTTGAAGTTGGAGACGCCGATGGCCTTGACCTTGCCCGTCTGCAGCAGCTTCTCCATGGCCTTGTAGGTTTCGGCGGGATCGACGTCATCGAGCTTGAAGACGCCGCGCTCGTCGAGCGGGAACCACTTGTCGCCGGGCGCAAAGGCGCAGGGCCAGTGCATCAGGTACAAGTCGACATAGTCGGTGCCGAGATCAGCGAGGGTCTTGTTGAGGGCGGGCTCGACGTCCTCGGGCCTGTGCTTTGTGTTCCAGAGCTTGGAGGTGATGAAAATTTGGTCGCGAGGCACGCCGGACTGGCGGATGCCCGCTCCAACCTCGGTTTCGTTGCGGTAGATGGCTGCGCAGTCAATGTGCCTGTACCCTGCTCACACGAAAACACCCGACGTCAGCGGACCCACTGGCAGGAGGAATACGCGCGTTTCATGCTGACCTTCGCGCAGGGCAATCTCGACCGCTTTTTCGACTTCGTGCGGTGCGGCCTGCCAGGTGCCGAAGCCCACGGCGGGGATCTTGGCGCTGGTGTTCAGCGTGAAGTGAGTCGGGAGAGGCATTGTGTGTCAATTGGTAGAGCAGGATGAGAGACAGAAGCGGGAGTGAATGGCAACATTGCGGCGGGCAGCTGGGTGATTAATGGCTGCTGCTGGTGTGGAGCAAATGTCGGAAGCGCTGGCGGATAACTGCGCTCGGTTTCGGTGATGCGGCGGAGCCCCGGCGGAAAACGGGTGGAGCACACGCTCGGTGGGGCGGCTATGCAGCATCGCCAGCCCCAGCCGTCGCATTCTGCAGCGCGCGCTCTTGTGGCCGCCGCGACGGCGTTGCTGCCGGGTGTTGGTAGTGGTGATGATGGCGACGGTGACGAGGGTGCTTACAGTCGCCTCTCGCAGCCGACGGCTAGCGTGGATTTGGTTTTTG